>CM046046.1:70204772-70377272 GCA_025215565.1 Flaveria ramosissima | reverse complement strand
ATTGAGGAAGGTACTAATGCATTTAAATCATGGAGGGGTTGTTCCTTAATGGGGAAGTGATTAACATGGAAATGTTATGCAACCTTAAGAATGCCCAACATTGTTAACTTTGTCATGTATGTTCGATATCTCTAACGTTTAACTCTTCTGTCTAGACTAATAACTTTTCAAAAGATTATTCTCATGCATGGGAACAATTTTTTTTTCATTTGGAGGTTTGGTATGAGCAGTTTATTCAATATGAATAGCATGCTTGGGTCCAAATTCGAGTTGTCCTGATCACACTATGGGATAGGCAAGTTTTTTATATGATTGGGAAAAGTTTCGGTTAGGTTGTTGTCTACTCTAAAGTATAACCTGATGATGGAAATCTCTTAGCTGATGAATCCCTTTAAAATTTTGGCTTCCACTAGTATTGAAAGGAAAATGTTATAGAGTTATGGTTGGTGTTAATGAAATTGAGCACTGTTGGGCTTCTAATTTTATCTTAGATCAATCTATGTCGCTTGACAAGGCCTCTTCGGTGACTTCCTTATCGTTAGTGTGCGTTTCATGAACGTTGCTGACAAGCCGTCATGCAACGTTTTCCCTTCTCAAAATCGCTCAGAAATTTAAAGTTTTCCCCATGCATTGAATGATGATCTTCTTAATAAAGTTGGTCCCTAAGATGTTACCTCTTTCAATCTAATGGTTGACCTATAATAACTAATAATGAGGATATCCCCCTTTTTAAATGTCTTGGATTCAAACGATTTTGAATTGAATGATTTAATTTTTACCTCTAGGACCATAATAAGAATAAATGGAAAGTTGAAAACATATCCCTTGATCTATGTTCCAAGGCTCAAAACCAAAATAGAACAGAAATCAAGAGAGCTAGAAGACGAAGATAATAGACAAATGATGAAGATTTAAATATTGGTGGAGCTTGTTCCCTTTTGGTTTCTATGGTTGCGATGGAAAACCCTCATGGTACATTAATACTTTTGATTCAAATGTTTCAAAAGCTTGATGCGTCCTCCCTCTCCTCCGATTTCTCTTACTGTTGATCTTAATCAATCACTAGAGTCAAGGGGTGAGCAAAAATTGAAGCGTTAACCGAAACCAAACTATTAACCGACGAAAATGAAACGAAATTAACCAAAAACTAACTAAATCAAAAACCAAAATAACCGATAACCAAAATAACCGATAACTAAATTAACCGAAAGTTGGTTTCGGTTTTGTTCTCTTGGTTAACCGAATAATCGAAATGAATAATTGCAACCAAACTGAACCATTCATATATCAATGTATTTTTAGCTTTTATGCATCCATTTTTTGTTTATCTTTAAGGATTCTTTATGATAGACTATTATAATAAAAAAGATTATAAAAGGAATAAGGGATCACATATGACACAAAAGCTTTTCATACATATCTAATACCTAAAGTGTTTAAAAGATAATAACTATTGTTATGTGTTGATGTTGTTTTAGAATCCCACATTTCTTGCCAAAGAAAAGCTTCAACTAACCTAGTGTTATAAAACAAGCCTAATAGGTCCAAGGTTTTTACCCTATCTTGGCCCATTGACTAAAAATTTAAATAACAAGTTGGTTGGCTCACTATGCTAATTATTATTTTAAGTCAAAGTTTGGTTTTGGTTATTAAGCGAACTAATCGAAACTGAATCAAAAACCGACATACTAACTGAAAACGGAACCGATCTTCGGTTATCGATTCGATGGTAGAATTTCCAAAAACCAAACTTCGGGTATCAGTTTTGGTGATGGGTTAAACTGAACCAAACCACATTTGCACACCCCTACTAAGAATACTATAGATCAAGCTGGTGGAAATGAAATCGATAACACCATGGAACTTGGATTGATCTTTCTAAATTTAAGGCTCACGACCAGGTAGTTTCTCGGGTAATGGAGATTGATCTGATGAAGTGTAGTTGGATCAAATCACTATGGGGGTCTTAATGTATTGAATAGGATTATATGGACGCTACGGGAAGCTCTAGAAGGATTATTGACTATTGGGATCCTTCTGTCTTTGAGAAGTATAATGTCTATCAAGCATAAGAACTCGTTATGATGTAAACCTAAATGAGTATAACATAGGGGTTATAAATTTACATACATGAACGATAATGACACCAGGGCTAGTACATTTGATCATGTACTTATATATGATTCCTTATTTTTTAAATGGCTTGATTCTTCACTTAATGCTTAGCATTGGAAATTTTTCAATCACTTCCATGTTACTTTAATCAGACCAGAGACTGATTCAGGCTCAAACCTTTTTTTTACAGCATGGCTCTCTAAAAATGGAATTGGTGAAGTTATGATGTAGGCTCTCATCATTCTAGTATTACCCGCAAGGCTAGATGCCCGACTTGCTGCAAAACTAAAAGATGTCTAAGAATCCTTGAAACGTTGGAACAAAGACATGAAAGATGTTGAAGAAAAGCATGGAAATGAGATAATGGCTAAGCAAAAACTATTGGATGTTCCAGTCGAGACTTTAGGGGCTCTCTAAGGAGGATATATAGTCTTGAAAGGATGGTGACAAAAAAAGATATTTTGGATCTAGAAAAAAAAAGAATATGGAAGATATAAAAAAATCACATGCTAAATGGGCCATCAAAGGAAAAGAAACTCCTTGTTCCATGTCATTTCCAAATCTAAAGTATCCAATAATATGATTAATGGTATCTTTATGTGCTTGGACTTTAACCCAAAAGCTATTAAGAAGGAAACTTGCTGGTTTTTGAGACAAGATTTAAGGAGGGGCTTAAGCCCAAACCTGTTCTGGTATGCTCTAGTATTAATCAAGTATCTCATGTGGAAGCTGATTCCCTCATTCTCCCTTTCTTTCTTGATTAAACGAAGGCTACGATATAGGACTATGGTGTTCGATGGTCTGATTTTGAGAGGCGAGAATGAACATGGACAAAGAAACAGAACAGGGGTGGGTCGTGTCGAATAAGGATCAGCGTGTTTCAAAAAAGGGATCCTTGGTATCACACTAAAGAGATGGACGGGAAAAGAATGAGAAGTAGGTGCTGTTTGTTTTTTTCTGCAGGAAAATGTATGCAGTCTGCGAACCACATCTGCAGCAGAAGAGGTGGAACAAATGTCTGCAGTCTATAAGAAAAAAGACTATTTGTTTTTTAACATCTACAGACTGTTAAAATATTCTGTAATTAAACCTCAAATCATCACGCCACGCGCATTCGAATGGTGCAACTGTTAGAATCTCTTTCTGTTTTTTCTCCATTTTCTTCATTTCTTCTGCTTCAATTCTTCATTTTAACACGTATATACACAAGCATATCAACTAAAAGAGGTAGATCATCAAGATTCTAGTATGCACTCAAATAAAATGTGTGTTTTTAAAGTATAAAAGATTCAAACAGACAATTAGGTCTAAATATCATTGATTCTTTCAAAGAAACTACTAGAACCTAATTTATAAGCATAAATCAACCAAGATGTTTCCAAATGCATTACTGCCTCAAATTAAGCTCAAAAGATCTCAAGAAATATGACACCCTACATAAATCTCACATCGACCATGGACAGGAGAGATTCCTGGTTCATATTTGAGAATCTTATTCTTGGTCAAGGTTTGATTGTAGCTATATGTATTCTATAAACTTGCATAATTCATAACCATTGACATGAATTACTACTTGTAAACCCTTTATATATATATATATATATATATATATATATATATATATATATATATATATATATATATATATATATATATATATATATATATATATATATCTATATATATCTATATATATATATCTATATATCTATATATCTATCTATATATATATATATATATATATATATCTATATATATATATATATATCTATATGTATTTGTGAGTTTCTCCATGCCCTTTTTTACTTTATTTCATACCTTTTGGGGTGAAACATGTTAACCATATAAACTTACACTTGTAAATACACATGCAATTCATCTTTACTTTTTGTCATGGTTATTGGTATTATTATGAGTGTTATATGAGATACGTTATGTGGTTGTGAACAATCTTAACCCCGACATCTCGACGATTCCGCCGTCAAGGTTCGGGTGTGACAGAATGGTATCAGAGCCACTCCTGTGCTATTCAGGATGTGAGACATATCTCACCAAGCATGGTGACTTCTCGGGCTCATCGATGACGATGAGTCCAAAGGGGGGGGGGTGATTGTGACACCCTACATAAATCTCACATCAGCCATGGACAGGAGAGATTCCTGGTTCATAAGGAATGTCCTGCCTCTAACATCAACAACGTGTTTTGGGCGTACTGAGTGTGGATGAGAGGAGAACTCCATAGTTAAGCTGCTCAGGTGGGAGCAATCCAGGGATGAGTGACCTCCCTGGGAAGTTTTCACCTGGACAACCAAAAGCAAATCCGTGAGCTTCTCGTCGGCAACGCGGACAATATTGTTGGTGTGAGGGGTCGGGTGTTACAAGAAACGACAATCATCAATGATGGGTACAATAAATGTAAAAAATACTCCAAAACAAAGAATCTTGAAGAAAACACACGTTAGGGTTATTAAAATAAGATCAAATTGAGGAATAAAACCCCCAAAATTTTACCTGATTTGTTGTTGCTTCGCAAGAATCCAACAAACCAGCCGTCGTAGGAAGGGGGGCCGCAGGTGCGCCTGACGGTGGGAGGCGCGACGTAGGTGCGGCCGACAGAGGGAGGCGCGGCGTAGGTGCAAAGGTGGGGGGAGGGGGGCCGGCGGTGGTGAGAGGGAAGGAGGCGGAGGGCTGCAGGCGGTGGGAGGAACGGCGCAGGTGCGGCCGCCGGAGGGAGGGGCGGCGCAGGTCAAGCCGGTGGGGGGAGGTGGGGCGGCGGTGGTGAGAGGGAGGATGGGGAGGAGGTTGAAGTGGTGGGAGGATGGAGATGAGATGCAGAATGGGTTTGGAAGGGAGTTTATTGTGTTAAAAGTTGAGAAGATGTTAGAAGGTGTTAGAAGTGGTAGTTCAATGTCTTCTTCATACAAACGTCATGAATATAATTTTTAATGAAAAGTCTTCCAGAAAACAAACAATCTGCAGAGCCCAACGTCGGTGCAACGCACACAAAAGAGGTCATGAAGTCCCGTACTCTCATGTGATGCCATGTCACAGTAAGGTGGCCTAATCTGATGCCAAGTGTCCCAATATGTTAGTGTTTTATTATAGATATAGATATAGATACAGTTGTTAAGATACACGACTTTATTTTGTAATCATATGAATTTAGATATTTAGATCATTTATTTATTTTTTAAAATTTGAATTATATTATATCTGGTTGTCTAGTTTGAATTATTAGTAGGTTTAAACTAAAAAAAACCAAGTAAATATAATATTTAAAATACAAGGAAAAGTTGTGGCGAACCAATCGCAAATATGGCCACTTGGCGATGGCAATTTGCTTGCAAAACACAGTAGCAAAATGCCACTTGTGCAAAATCGAGGTCGTAAACTAGTGGCAAAATGAAGGTCGCAAATTGGGCGCAAAAGGTCAAACGCAAACCGTTAACAATATTAGCTTCTACAGAAACTGTAGCTAATTTCGATGGCAAAATAACCTCATATCATAATTGCCCATTAAATGTCAGTAAATAAACACAGCCACAAAAAGCAGTACTGTCTTTTTAATCAAAGTAACATAGTTTTTGCATCCTCATGTAAACCTTACCCATTTCTGCAACTTCTGATGCAAATGTTATGTTTTTGACTTTCCTTATGAGACTATTTAAACCATAAACTAATACTCCTAGAAAATTTTTAATAGCTATCGTGATACACACGTTTAATATATATTCTCATCATTTCCCGTTACAAAATGTTTAAGAAGATAATTTCATGTGTCAGAAAAATAAGTGTAGATAATATATAGATATATATATAAATTAAGAAGCATGTGACAACGTTGATAGATCCTGACCAGCTACAAACAGCTGTTTAACTCTAATATATATAACCATCAAGCTGCACATTTAAGGTGTTGACCATGCGTTTTGCACAAGGTTTGTTTTTAATGATTCACTTATAAATTGAAGAGTGTGATGTGAAGATGATCATCATCAACCGATCATGAAGTGGTTGTTCTCAGCCCACAAAGCAACCCAACGTTTCTTCAATTCTCAACGGTATCATTTTCATGGAGGTTATCGTCGGCGATTTTTCCATGCTTCCAAGCCAATCAGGTCCTCAATATCCGATCAAATGCGGTCTTCACCCGTATATTCTGCTCACTATTATAGTACCTCAACAACCCAAAATGCTACTGAATCATCACACAGGTAAGTAACTATATAGAACTGGCAACCAAAATCGTTTAGTTGTCTTTACATGAACTATATTCTAACATGCATAGGTTGTGGTCTACTATTATTGTTATTGCAGGTTGCGAAATATCGAAAACGATGTTAAGAAGGTAGATCTTGAAATAATCTCAAGAGATATCGTCAAACCATCTTCTCCGACTCCCAATCATCTAAGAACATTCAACCTCTCTATTGTAGACCAATTTACATATGATATCTACACCCCTTCAATATTGTTTCTTCCTAATACCACCAAGGATAGTGTTACAACTGTTGCAACCAAAAGATCAAAACATCTGAAAGAGAGTTTATCTAAGGTTTTAACAAGATTCTATCCTTTTGCTGGAAAACTGAAGGACAACTTACAAATTGAGTGTAACGACGAAGGAATCTATTTTGCGGAGGCTCGAGTCAACGAGACACTTGAAGATTTTCTAGGTCGTCCAGATGATGAAAGAGTGAGAGAGTTGATGCCCGAAAAACCTTGCAGCAAGGAATCTTCGATAAGGAATTACGTTATTGGTATTCAGGTAAATTATAATTCTATCAAAAACTTAATATTCGATTCTTGAGTAAACAAGTTAAACTTGAGATGTGCAATTTATCAGGTTAACATTTTTGAATGTGGTG
Source organism: Flaveria ramosissima (assembly GCA_025215565.1). Classification (NCBI taxonomy): domain Eukaryota; kingdom Viridiplantae; phylum Streptophyta; class Magnoliopsida; order Asterales; family Asteraceae; genus Flaveria; species Flaveria ramosissima. Next base: position 70,370,289 of record CM046046.1, on the reverse strand, counting down.
GGATTGGGCTTTCGTCGAGCGTGTCACACAAGATCTTTGACGGGCAAACATTTTTCGTGTTTATGAAAGCATGGGCAGCAGCTGCTAGAGGTTCACCTGAAACTATATCACCAAGTTTTGTAGCTTGTGAGATCTTTCCTAACAATCCTCGCTTAGAATACTCGGCGCCTATTAAGTTTCTAGCGACAAAAAAGCTTAGCACAAAAAGATTTGTGTTCGATTCTACGGCTTTGGCTTTACTCAAGGCACAACTAGTTGCCAATGCCACCTCAACACAACCACCGACGCGCATGGAAGCCACAACTGCTGTAGTTTGGAAGGCTGCAGCCCAAGCGGCGTCGAAAGTAAGACCATTTGGTCCACAGTCACCTCATTTTTTATTGTCAATGGTGAATCTCCGAAAAAGGGCATCACCCCCTCTTCCCAAAGAATCCATTGGAAACGTTATTGATGTAGCCTGTGCAGCTTGCTTTCCTAGTGGCCACCTTGATTTGCCAACCTTGATGGTTGAACTACGAGAATCGATGGCGAAAATAAACTCTAATCACATTGAGTCCATGAAAGGGGAAAAGGGGCATGAGACTTTCAATGAGTTGCTGAGGAAAATACACCAACTAGCGGATGTGACAACCGAAGGAGATTGCATGTTTACTACAAGCCTATTAAATAGTGGAATCTATGAGTTAGACTTCGGATGGGGAAAGCCGATATGGTTTTACCCGATGAATGCTGGAGCTGCGAGGATTTTGGCTTTGAACGACACGCTAAAGGGTGGTGGTGTTGAAGCCATCGTCTCATTAAGTCCAGATGAAATGGAGATATTTGAACATGATTCGGAGCTTCTGTCCTATGCCACTATCAACCCTAGTCCTCTTCGATTTATTCGTTAGATTGCATAGATTGCGTCTTTCATTTTATTTATTTACATTATGATGTAAACAACAAACATGGTTGCACAGGGGCATGTAAATTTTATGCTTTAGAACAAATGATCATTCTCTATGGTTTTATCAATATTCTATTGTACATCACTGCACTGGAATAGGTCTACGACCACATCTTAAAAAACAACCTCCCAGCCAAACTTTTAATTAAACGTGTAGGTAAAGTTCGGTACTACCATTTCAAAACCTTCTAGCTCAATTTTAGTCACACATAAACCTGAAACATTTAGCCACACTTTAATAAAAAAAACTATCACATTAACTAGCCACGCTCGAAAAAATGTGGCTAAATATGACAAATTGTCATTGTTTTGTTTATGTGAACAAAAACACACCTATTAGCCACACTTTAATCGAAAACTATGACATTAACTAGTCACGCTTGAATAGGTGTGACAAAATGTGACCGGCTAACATTGTATATGATTAATGTGTCCAAAAACACAACTAGTATGTGGAGGCCTATAATGTGTCCAAAAACACAACTAGTATGTGGAGGCCTATATGATTATAGTAAACACACGACCAGCTATGTAATTAACTCTTAATAATATGATCTAATTAATAGGTTGAATCAAGGATGCTCTGTGAATGTTGAAAATGTTCATAATATGGTCACTATATTTAATAGTAGTAATACGTGAAAACATACATGAAACAAATGTTACGAAATAGTAAATTGTTACGCGTTCACAAGATAAGTAATAATCATTAGGAAATAGAGAATTAAATTTACTCCCTAAGGTTTAACAAATTTAACTATTTTCCTTCAAAAATATTAAAAACATCAATTTAGTTTTATAAGTTGTTTCAATTTTAGTTCAATAGTTTTATTGTTTTGAAGTCAAGTTGAAACAACTATAAAATAATTGGACTAAATTAAAACACCTTATAATATTTTTGAAGATAAACTGAAATGCTTAATTTTTTGAAGGAAAATATGTTTTTTTTGTTAAAACTTAGTGAGTAAACTGAACTTTACTCTAAGAAAATTTAAAAGGACTACATATTACATTAATCTCTAAGTACTAATAATAAATGATATTTAGATATAATACAAGAAATGTTAAGTGGTACAAAAGGAAAACATTGTTATTGTGTGTATAATAAGGGTGTGCATGATATCAATATGACCGAACTAAAACCGAAATAACATAGAACAATGAATATTTATTTATTTTAGCCACACACAAATTAAACAAATATAAATGTGACTATAAAATTCTTTTTAGCCACGTTATCAAACAAAAACATGGTGGTTCTCATTATGCCATGCTTTTCGAGCGTGGTTATTAAATGTCTCTGTTACTACTCTTTGGACACACAAAGTAATAAAAGTATTATATTTATTAGTATATAGTGACAACAATAAAAAGAACACTGACAACTGATCACATTTAAAAACACTTTTCAAACTTAGCTACTAAGTGCCACATTGATTTCTACTCTTTGAACACACAAACTCATATTAATGTTCATATGTATCAGCCTTTAGCCATACAATCCATTGCAGTTGGACACATTTGGCCTCATGTTTTAAGCGTGGCTTGTAAATGTCACATTACTTTCTTATTACTCTTTAGAAACATAAACTAACATAAGCCGCCATATGTATTAGCTTTTAGCCACATCAATAACTTATAATCCAACGCAATTGGTCACATTTAGCCACACTTTTTGGGCATGGCTAGTACATGTCACAATATTTTCTTATTACTCTTTGGCACACAAACTAATATTGTGGTCATATGTTTTAGCCTTTAACCGCATCAATAACTTAGAATGCAATTATAATCCATTTTAGTTTATCACATTTGGCCATACCTTATAAGCGTCGCTAGTAATATACATTCTTGATGTTAGCCGGTCACATTAACTTCAAAACAATAAAACTATTGAACTAAAATTGAAACAACTTATAAAACTAAATTGATGTTTTTAATATTTTTAAAGGAAAATAGTTACATTTGTTAAAACTTAGGGAGTAATTTAATTAACTCTATTTCCTAATGATTATTACTTATCTTGTGAACGCGTAACAATTTACTATTCCGTAACATTTGTTTCATGTATGTTTTCACGTATTACTACTATTAAATATAGTGACCATATTATGAACATTTTCAACATTCACAGAGCATCCTTGATTCAACCTATTAATTAGATCATATTATTAAGAGTTGATTACACATCTGGTCGTGTGTTTAGTATAAAATAACAAGTTTGGATACTAATTTTTATAAGTAACAACTTAGGGTTTTGTGTTTTTAATTTCATAATAGATCACTTATTTGTAACTTTTTATTTGACATAATATGTTTTATTCAAGTCGTGTATCACACGAGTTCATAACCTAATATAATATTTATTAAGGAAAATGTGAGAGCATTGATAGCTCGTGACCAGCTGCAAACAACTGTTTAACTCTAATATATTTAAGAACTAAGTTGCACTTTTAAGGAGTTGACCATGCGTGTTGCAAAAGCTTTGGTTTTTTGTGACTAACTTATAACAGAAGTGTAATGTGAACCATCAACCGATCATGAAGTGGTTATTCTCAGCCCACAGAGCAACCCAACGTTTCCTCAATTCTCAACGATATTATCATATTCATGGAGGTTCTTTTCGCCCGTTTTTCCTTGTTTCGAACCCAATCGGGTGGTCAAAGCGTGATCAAATACGTTCTTCATCCTTATATTCTGCTCACTATTATAGTACCTCAACAACGCAAAATGCTACTGAATCGTTGCATAGGTAACTAGAAATGGCAACCAAAATCGTTTTGTTAACATGAACTACTTTCTAACATGCATAGGTTGTGGTTTCTTCTTATTATTACTATTATTGTTGCAGGTTGAGGAATATTGAAAATGATGTTAAGAAGGTTGATCTTGAAGTAATCTCAAGAGATATCGTCAAACCATCTTCTCCAACTCCCCATCATCTAAGAACCTTCAACCTCTCTATTATCGACCAATTTGCATACGATGTCTACACCCCTTCAATATATTTTATTCCTAATACAAACAAGGATAGTGTTACAGCTGTTGCAACCAAAAGATCAAAACATCTGAAAGAGGCTTTATCTAAGGTTCTAACAAGATTCTATCCTTTTGCTGGAAAACTGAAGGACAACTTGCAAATTGAGTGTAACGATGAAGGAGTCTATTTTGCGGAGGCTCGAGTCAACGAGACACTTGAAGATTTTCTAGTTCACCCAGATGATGAAAGAGTGAGAGAGTTGGTGCCTGAAAAACCTTGCAGCAAAGAATCTTCGATAGGGAATTATGTTATTGGTATTCAGGTAAGTTTTATTTGTATCATTAGTTTAATATTTTGTTCTTGAGTAAACAAGTTGAACTTGAGACGTGCAATTTATCAGGTGAACATTTTCAAATGTGGTGGGATTGGGATTTCCGCGAGCGTGTCACACAAGATCGTTGACGCGCATTCATTATTCATGTTAATGAAAGCATGGGCAGCAGCTGCTAGAGGTTCACCCGAAATTATTTCACCAAGTTTTGTAGCTTCTATGATCTTTCCTAACAATCATCGGTTAAAATACCCAGCGCCTTCTAAGTTACCTACCACTAAAAAGCTCAGTACAAAAAGATTTGTGTTCGATTCTACGGCTTTGGCTTTACTCAAGGCACAGCCAGTTGTTTACGCCCCCTCAACACATCCACCTACACGCGTGGAAGCCACAACTGCTGTAGTGTGGAAGGCTGTAGCCCAAGCAGCGTCAAAAGTAAGACCATTTGGTCCACAGTCACCTCATGTTTTATTGTCAATGGTGAATCTTCGAAAAAGGGCATCACCGCCTCTACCTAAAGAATCCATTGGAAACGTTATAGATGTAGCTTGTGCAGTGTGCTTTCCAGGTGGCCACCTTGATTTGCCAACGTTAATGGGTGAACTACGAGAATCGATAGCAAAAATAAACTCTGATCACATCGAGTCCATGAAAGGGGAAAATGGTCATGAGACATTCAATACGTTGTTGAGGAAAATACAGCAACTGATGGACGTTGCAAACAAAGGAGACTGCATGTTTAGTACAAGCCAGTTGAACAGTGGAGTCTATGATTTGGACTTCGGATGGGGAAAGCCGATATGGTTTTACTCGATGAATGCCGGAGCTACGAGGCTTTTGGCTTTGAATGACATGCGAAAGGATGCTGGTGTTGAAGCCGTCGTCTCATTAAGTCCTGATGAAATGGAGATATTCGAACATGATCCGGAGCTTTTGTCGTATGCCACTATCAACCCTAGTCCTCTTTGATTTTTCGATAAATTACATAGATCGATTGCATCTTTATTTTTATTTCATTTTCAGTATAATGTAAACGTCAAGCATGGCTGCACGGGGGCATGTAAGTTTTTGTGTTTTAGGACAATGATTATTCCTTACACTTTTGATTACTAGTTTGTATCAATATCGTCATTGAGCCAAAATAAGCCTATTGCTAAAGGTCATTAATACCATTTCGAAACTTTCTAGCCTAATTTTAGCTACACATTTGATTGGTTCATGTGACTATTGTAAAACAGTCTGAAACATTTAGCCACGCTTTAATTAAAACAACTATTACAATAACGAACTACGCTTGAAAAAATGAGGCCAAATGGACCAACTATCATTTTATTTGATTCATGTGAGCAAAAACAGACCACTAGACACACTTTAGTTGAAAATTAATGTTACATTAACTAGCCACGCTTGAACAATTGTGGCCAAATGTGACCAGTTGCCACTATATTTGATTCATGTGACCAAAATTAAAGAACCTATTATAATATGACATTTACTAGAAATAATTGACATATACTAGCCACGCTCATATATTGCGGCTAAATATAAGCAAATACAATGGATTATAAGTTATTGATGCGGCTAAAGACTAATATATATGTTCACTTTGTGTCAAAAGAGTATTTACAAAATAATATAACATTTACTAGTAATGCCTAAAAAGTGTGGTCAACTGTGACCAATTGCAATAGATTATAATTTATTGATGTGGCTAAAGCTAATACGTATGGCTACTTATATTAGTTTGTGTGTCCACAGATAATAAGAAAATAATATGATATTTAGAAGTCACGCTCAAAAAGTGTGGCTAAATGTGACCAATTGCCTTGGTGTTCTTTTATTGATGTCACTAAAGACTACTACATATGGCCAATTATATTAGTTCGTGTCCAAACAATTTGTAACAAAATAATGTACATTTAGTAGTCACGCTTGAAAAGTGTGGTCAAATGAGAGGAATTGAACCGCCATGTGTTTTGCTTGATAATGTGGCTAGAGAGAAATTTATTATCACAGTTATATTATTTTTCGTGATTGATGATCATAATTTATGTGCAGCTAAAAGTAATAAATGGCCACGGAATCTACGGCTAAACTAAATAATGTCCAGGGTGAAAAGTTTGATGTGTGTCAAAGAACATGGAGTATCCATTCTGCCGCTAAAATCTATTGTAAGAATGACAATGGGTGCATCTATATACGATCATCCACACTGCAAAATTAAGAATATCACATAACCGGTTGCAATCTTTCCACACTACAAGCTTCAATTGACGACAAAAATGGACTATGAACTCGACCCATTGCAAAATGAAGACTATGTTAACTAAGACCGCTTTTGTGCGAAGCCGCTGTCCAAAAATAGTTTTGGCCATTAGGCACACATTTGAGCACTACATCGAATTCTTTAGGTCCTAGAGCTCTTATTGGAGTATAGGATTATCACGTTATCCAATGAGGGCGACTGTAATCTTTCATGCTTAGGTTGTTTATAATATCTCCTTCTAATTTCGAGGGGGGGGGGGGACTCCACCATTACCTTTAATGATCTGTTCGAGCAGAGGATGATACCACATATGGGGGATACCCCAACTCTAGCCCCTCAGATGATGGGGACTACTTGTTTGGTGCTAGATTATTGATTGATTGATATATATGTTTTTGTATATTAGGATAAGCATTGTAAACTTTAGGTATATAGTACTGAAAGCAATTTATTGATATATAATATGAAAATTAACTTGGCCTTTGATCTATTGGCAATCATAATTACGGTAATCCTTCAATCTTATGGTATTTGATTGGTTTGTGTGTTTGGTTGATGTGTGTATGCAGAAATCTTTTCATATTTGATTGATGTTTATGTTTACTTCGTTGGTGTATGTATTAGCTAATGATTATATTCAATTGTTTATTTGGTTGATATGTGTATTGCGATAAGGGCAATATACTTTGCCATATATGGAAACTACTCTTAAATCACCAATTGTGTATTTGGTTAATGTATGTGATCTGTATTGGACAACTGAAACAAATCGTGTATTAATAATTTGGTCTTTTATTAATGCAAGTGATATTGGCTAACTAAAAAAATGAAACAAATGGTATGTCAATATTTCGGTATTTGTTTGATGTGTGAGATCTGTATTTTAATATGATTCTATTGATTGTGTATTTTGTTGATATGTGTATCGGCTAACGAGTGTAGTCTCTCACTAGGAAACTACTCTTAAACGCACTTATGTTTCACTTAGGTAAAGTTTGTATCTAGTTATGAAGCTACTACTTTGGTATTTAGTTGTGTTTTGGTTGAAATCTGTATTGGCTAATAATTGTATGTATTCAATTGTGTATTTGCCATAACAACACTTGAATTATATTGAACGTGTTGATAGTGATTGTATTGATAGTGATTATCTATTGCAGCAAATGCATACCACTCTACCTTAACCTTATGCGTAATTACCAAACATCATCCATAACAACGTGTGTAATAATTACACCCCCTATTTTAAGTTGTGTAATCACCCCACAACTGCATGACTATCAGGATATGCTGCATGTTATAGAGAAAACCTAGCTAGTTAAAAGACAAAAATACCAATAATAAAGAAGGTTCAGAAGAAGGTTAATACAGGTAAGTCGATAGTGTTTTGTAACGTAATTATACACACGTGAAACTATCATCTTGTTTTCATCTTTGTTTTTTTTCTTATGAAAATAGATGTTCCAACTGAGATCTGTAATCAAAAGAAGAATGGTAAACAACTTCAAAGTTATATGTAAACAGAGGTATGATACGTAATATGTTTATTTTGATTCATTTTTGAATCAATTCATAGTAGAAAATTTTGTGTTCATAAGTAATTGCGCGATTTCCACGGTATACCTATGTTGTTTGCATGATTTTCATAGTATACGTGTGTGGGTATGTACTAATATTATTTGCGTAATTGTAATAGGAGAAAAAGATCTGTAACATAAACATTCTGAGTTAGAGAAGAGAAGAATGCAGAAATCTAATAATGGTGATTTCATAGCAATATGATCACTATAGTAACAGGATGTTGTCAATGCGTAACTCAAACACAAAGCACATCAATAGCAAATCTCATTTGATAAGATATAATTTGAAAACGGATTGACAAAACTAATCAAATTTAACACAAATGAATAATATGCAGATCTGTTCACAAAAGCTTTTGATTACCAGAGATTTAAATACAACACAAATGAACAATATGTTGATCTGTTCACAAAAGCTTTTGATTACTAGAGATTTAAGTATGTTGTATCAGCTATTGGAATGATTAACGTTTTTGACTTCCAACGAAAATTATGTTTTCAAAACTAGTAGCTATTTACTAAGAAATTTACCTTTGGAAGAAATTCTAATATATCTTCCGAAGCTTAAATATACTTTAAATATTTATATGTTTTGAAGGATAATTTTCTTCGGAAAGCAATTAAATCTTGGAAAATTTATTTATCTACTTAATAAAACTTCTAAAGTTTAATATCTTTCGAAACCAAATATGTCTGAGAAGCAAAATTACTTTAATTATTTTTCTTCTAAAGCAATTCTTATCTAATTAAGGAATATCATCCGAAGTTAAATTGGCTTCGGAAGTTTTCTCAAAACTTCCGAAAACAAATTACCTTCGGAAGATTTTCTACTTCCGGATTTCAAAGTTTATGCTTTTGCAATAACTTTTTCTCAAATCCAACTATAAATATAGCCTTACAATGGTTCTCCCTTTTTCTTCTTTCCTTTTATCTGTAAACTTCTAACCTAAATTCACCCACTAACTGTAAGGCCCCGTTCCCGGAGACCTCACAGTTGGTCATTCACAACATTAAATACATTATAAATTTACGAACTTAAGCAGCGGAATCATTTTATCAAAAACCATTCATTGCATTTCATTAAACATTGTTGTTAAGCAATACACTATTGTTGATGTGATACAAAAAGAACTGATTAATTGCATTACAAAACAACAGTAATAATAGTTATGAATGGATGTCAGTCTTTCCCTGCCGAGTAGCTTCACCCTCGTGTCATCCTCAGCAATATTTACCTGCCAACTGAAAATGCATAAAAGTCAGCATTGCTGAGTGAGTTCTAGTTTTATAAGGAATAAAATACTTTCTGTATGCTGTATATATAAACACTCTTTTCTTTTAAAATACAATTCTTTACTGTATATGCGAGCACGCATCAACTATAGGAACAATTACTGTTCGATCTCTTTACTGTATGCCTTGTTTACTTTGTTTTCTTTATTCTTTATCTTTCACTGTCTGTATGGACCAATGAGCAATACCCCAACTATATGCGCGATGGAAAACGGGTGATGGGCCATCTATATCCCTCGAAAGGGTAAACTATATCCCTCGAAAGGGTGAACTGTATCCCTCGAAAGGGTGCTGTGTACTATATACAAGGCCGACCCAATCACCCAGGATACGCTACAAGGGTCCTGCCAATCTCCAAGACTGGCCCTGTGTGCATAAAAGGGTAGCTAACCCGCAGCACAGTTGAGCTAACGACAACACGGTCGTGTACCTCCTATAAGCTTGCAAGACTTGTTAACATTTTATTAATGTTCCTCTTCTTTTCTTTATTGCTCTTTCTCTTTATTATTACAATATACTTTACGTTACGATAATAAAGATACCACGCAAAGTCACATTCTATAAGTAATAATAATAATAGCAATAATAATAATAAGGAACAATCATAAGACAATCATAATCAATCATTATCATGCATGAAACCCATCATTAATATACCCTAGTCAACCCTCGGTCAAAACCCTAAGGCACAGACTCCTAAACATTCTGCATTAAATTCTAAGGGTTTAGGCGCATGGCACTATTTGGGCACATGGGCCCTGTTTAGGCGTATGGGTACTTGGGCGCATGGAACACTTAGGCGCATGGGAACTCAGACGCATGGACTACTTAGTCGCATGGCCATTCGGACGCATGGGTACTATTGGGGCGTATGACCCCTTTCAGTCGCATGGACACTTAGGCGTATGAAATACTCAGGCGCATGGGCCACTCAGGCGCATGGGCCATTCGGACGCATGGGCCATTCGGGCGCATGGGCTATACTTAAAACATTTCTAAGTTAATCTTAGGCGCATGGGCTACTGTTTGGGCGCATGGATTACACTTAAATTATTCTATGGCATTTTTAGGCGTATGAACCTTCTGCATATCATGTTCCTAATATGTTTTCAACCCCAATTCGTCAAATCCATTTGTTCTAAGCTTAACATGGCTATTCTAACATGAACAACCTATAAGCATTCAAGAATCAACATTTAACTTGCATAATACATACGGGTAAACATACATAAACTTTGTAAAAAGATTTTTAATACATTTTCAGCCCCAAGAGAGTTTAAAAACAAGTAAACCGGGGTCTAGAACTCACCTGGTGCAACTTGGGTGTTCTTCCTTTTTACCCGCTTGCAAAGAGTTCAAAACACCTAGAAACAACATCCAAAAACACACACACCCGAGCACAAACACAACCCATAAGCACATAAACACATAACCGGGGTAAAACCCGTCATAAACATGTAAAAACCACGAATTCTTACCTTGAATTCGTTCACTTCTTCTTTCTCTTCTACAAGCCGAGAGTTTTCTCCTACTCTCTCTCTCTCTAAAAATGATGAAGATGGTGATGTGAAATGAGGATGGGCGGCCATGCCCACCTTTACACCAACTTTCAAAGATTTTTGTCCTTTTTTTACTTTTAGTCCCTCCACTTGGACTTAATTGCCTTTCTTTCTTTTATTCTTTATATCTTGTCTTTTAAAAATAACCGGGTGTTACAAGTCCACCCCCCTTATATAGGTTTCGTCCCCGAAACCTGTTATTCCTCAAACAGACGAGGATAGTGCTGCCTCATCTCCTCCTCAGTTTCCCACGTAGATTCGGATCCCTTCCTGTGCTTCCACTGTACACGCACAAGAGGAACCACTTTATTCCTCAGCCTCTTCTCTTTTCTATCGATGATTGCCACTGGTTGCTCCACATAATTGAGCCTTACGTCTACCTCGATATCTTCCAGTGGGACAATCATGTCTTCATCGGCTAAGCACTTTCTCAGATGAGATACATGGAATGTCGGGTGAATTCCACTTAACCCTTCTGGTAACTCCAATCTATAGGCCACCTCCCCAACTCGAGCAATGATTCGGAAAGGGCCTATATATCTCGGGCTTAGCTTACCTTGTTTCCTGAATCGGATGATTCCCTTCCAAGGTGAGACTTTCAGCATAACCCGATCACCCACCTGGAACTCGATCGGTCTGCGTCGTTTATTAGCATACGACTTCTGTCTATCTTTGGCTGCCTTCATGAAGGCTTTAATCTTTTCGAGCTTCTCGGTCGTAGCCTCGATTACCTCGACACCTCCCAATTCTTTCTGCCCAATGTCTCCCCAACATACGGGTGTCCTACATCTCCTACCGTATAGCATCTCGTATGGTGGCATGCCAATACTGGCATGATAATTGTTATTGTACGAGAATTCAGCTAACGGTAAGTGGTCATCCCAACTTCCCCCGAAGTCAATCACACATGCCCGAAGCATGTCTTCCAAGGTCTGAATGGTCCTTTCTGACTGACCATCAGTTTGGGGATGATAAGCCGTGCTAATGTGTAATCTCGTCCCCATGGCGTCGTGGAATTTCTTCCAAAATTTAGAGGTAAACCGAGTGTCACGATCAGACACGATGGACACCGGCACACCATGACGAGCTACAATCTCCTTGATGAACAGGTCAGCCAACCTCTCGGATGAATATGTCTCGCGGATCGGTAGGAAGTGAGCACTCTTCGTCAAACGATCTACAATCACCCAGTTTTCATCGTACCCTTTCGGCGTACGCGGCAGCTTCGTAATGAAATCCATGGTGATGTGCTCCCACTTCCATTCCGGTATATCCAAAGGTTGAATCTTCCCATACGGCTTCTGATGTTCGGCCTTCACTTGTAAACAAGTAAGGCACTTACTCACATACTCCACCACGTTCCGCTTCATACCCGGCCACAAATAATCTTTCTTCAGTGGCACCAGGATGAATGGAGTAGCGAGTCTTGTGAGCTTCATCCATAATCTTCGCCCGTAGATCCCCAAAACGAGGAATCCACACTCGTCCAAATCGGGTCTTAACACCAAGTGTGTTCTCACACAGTTCCCCAACCAGACCTCTCATCCTTTCAGAGTTTAGATGATCTTCTTTCAGTGCCTTATCTTGAAACTCCTTGACTTGCTTCATTACATCAGAGGTCATGATCAGTTGATATGCTTTCACCCGAATCGGCTCGGGCCTTTCTTTCCGGCTAAGGGCGTCAGCCACCACGTTGGCTTTGCCCGGATGGTAATGGATTTCGCAATCATATCCTTTATAAGCTCCAACCATCGTCTCTGCCTCATGTTCAGATCCTTCTGCTCGAAGAAGTACTTCAAGCTCTTGTGGTCAGTGAAGATGGTGCACTTCGTCCCGTACAGATAGTGCCTCCAAATCTTTACTGCTAATACCACTGCTGCTAACTCCAAGTCATGAGTAGGATAATTAACCTCATGCACCTTCAGTTGTCGGGATGCGTAGGCTATCACCTTACCTCGTTGCATCAACACGCAACCCAACTCCGAGTAGGAAGCATCTGAATAGACCACCAAATCCTCGCTTCATTCGGGCAATGACAAGACAGGGGCTTGGGTCAATCTTGCCTTCAACTCCTCAAAAGCCCTTTCTTGCTCTTGACCCCACACGAACTTTACATCCTTACGGGTCAACTTGGTTAGTGGAGAAGCGATCTTGGAAAAGTCTTGGATGAATCTTCTGTAGTAGCCCGCCAAACCTAAGAAACTACGAATCTCTGATGGCGTCTTTGGTGACTTCCATTGCATCACTGCCTCCACCTTTGCGAGTCTACCATAATCCCCTCGGGATTAATCACATGACCTAAGAATTGAACTTCGCGCAACCAGAACGCGCACTTGGAGAATTTAGTATACAACTTCTCCCTTCTTAAGGTCTCTAACACCTCCTGAATGTGGCCGGCATGCTCTTCTTCGCTCCTCGAGTAGATCAGGATATCATCAATAAACATTATCACTGATCTATCCAACATTGGCCGACACACTCGGTTCATCAAATCCATAAAAGCAGCTGGCACATTGGTCAAACCAAACGACATAACGAGGAACTTGTAATGACCGTAGCGCGTACGAAAAGCTGTTTTAGGGATATCCTGCTCCTTCACCTTTAGTTGATGGTAACCAGATCGTAGATCTATCCTCGAGAACCAACTGGCACCTTGGAGCTGGTCAAACAGATCATCAATTCTTGGTAAGGGGTATCGGTTCTTCACCGTCAACTTGTTCAGCTCTCGGTAGTCAATGCACATCCTCATACTACCGTCTTTCTTCTTCACAAACAGGACCGGAGCACCCCAGGGAGAGATACTCGGTCTAATGAACCCCTTATCGAGCAGCTCTTGCAACTGCTCCATCAGCTCTTTCATTTCTGTCGGAGCTAACCGATACGGTGCTTTGGCAACGGGTTGAGCACCGGGTATTAGATCAATTTGGAACTCAATCTCGCGGTCCGGTGGCACGCCGGGTAAGTCTTTTGGGAATACGTCCGGGAAGTCGTGCACCACAGGCACTTCAGACAATTGTGGTACCGACGTATCCACATCTTTTATGTAGGCTAGATAGGCACTACATCCACGTTTCATGCACTTTCCCGCCACCGCCATAGAAATCACCTTCGGGATCATAGTAACATGATCTCCATAAATCGTAACCAAGATCTTGTCGGGCGCAACTAATTGAATCATCTTCTTGCGACACACGATGTTTGCTTCATAGGTTGCTAACCAGTCCATCCCTAGTACTACATCAAATCCACCTAGGGGTATCACGTGCAACCTAGCAGCGAACCTATGTCCTTCTAACTCTATGGCACAGTCCTCTATCACATCAGTAATTCTAGTGGACATACCAATAGCAGTTTCTACATCGAATGGTTCACTAATCTTTCTACTACTAACAGGCAACTTAGCATAGAAAGTAGTGGAAATAAAACTCCTGCTAGCACCGGAATCAAATAATACAGAGGCATAAATTTGATTTACTAGAAACGTACCTGACACAACATCGGGATCAGCTCTGGCTTCCTCCCGGGTCATCGTGTAAGCTCTAGCACTTGCCCTCTGCACTCCTTCCTCCGGCTTCTTATTCCCCGCTCCCGAGCTCTCCGCTCTCGGCTTCTTGCAGTCTCTAGAAATGTGGCCAGGCTGGCCACACCTGAAGCATACGTTCATCCCCATCCTACACTCACCAGTATGCTCCCGTCCACACTTGCCACACTTCTTCCGTTCTGTACCAGCTGTGACCACACGTCGGTCACCCACCTTCGCCACCTTATTGTTTGGAGCGGCTCCACCACGTCCAAACCGTTTCCCATTCCAGTTACGGTCACCTCCACCCTTCTTGATCACCTCAGCCACTACCACCTCGCGCTCATCATACAATCTGCCAGCCAAATCAACCGCCGATCTAAAGGTGCTCGGCCGGGCGGCAATCATATGCCTACGGATATCTACCGGCAGCCCCTGGATGTATCTCTTAATCTTTCGTGACAGCGGTGTCACTTGATCGGGCACCAGCCGCGCCATTTCATTAAATTTAGTGGTGTACTGCTGGTGTGTCATCGTTCCCGCCTCCAACTGCAGGAACTCTCTTTCTACCTTGTCCATCTCTCTGTGAGGACAGAATTCCTCAATCACTAACTTCTTCAGTTCAGGCCATCGCATTCTCCCAATGGCCCTGCTACCCTCGGCTTGGACAATGTTGTCCCACCAGCACAAAGCCGAGTCTACAAAGGAGTGAGTAGCGAATTTCACCTTCTGATCCTCCCGACACTCACTGATGTCGAGAACGGCCTCCATTTCCCTCACCCACCGGTGAGCAGCAGCCGCAGTGCCATTTCCGTCGAAGGTAGGGGGCTTGCATCTCATAAACGCCCCGTAGTTACAACCTCGAGCCGCCCTCGGCGCAGGCTCTTCTTCTTCCTCCTCATCATCATCAGAGAGAACCGTTTCCGGCTCTGGTTGTTCCCGTCCTCCCGAGGACCGGTTTCTTTCCCCTTCCTTTAATGCCTTGATCACTTTGGTCATCACAGATGGTAGAATCGTCTGCATGACCTGATGAACCTCTTCCACCACATCTTCCTTTACTGAGGCTCTCAGATTAGCGCTCTCGTCGCCACCCCCCGGATGAGGGGTCTCTGGTCCCTCATGAACCACCTTCTCGGCTCTGGGTCTCCCTCTCTTAGGTCGCGGAGCAACACCGTTACCTCCACCACGAGAGGCCTTGGAAGATCTACCACCAGCCATCCTCTAAAGCACACTATAAGATTCAAACACTAACGCGGTCATTCAAGATAATAGCTCAGTTTATGCGAAGTATAGTAAGTCCCTAATTACAGTGGCCAGTTGTAATAAGCCACTTACTTTACTCTTCATACCCAAGCATTTCCTATCCTGACTTAATCAGTATCTAAATCTACTAAGAGCACATAAATCAAATAACATGCGCACATAATACCGGTTAACATTAAGAAAATACATACCTGATGGCACGTAGCTACTCGGGCTGACATCCCTCTATTTGTCCCATTTTCAGTTTAAGTTTAGGTTTTAAAATTTATTTAACCCAATTCTCTTAAACTTTGGCTCTGATACCAACTTGTAAGGCCCCGTTCCCGGAGACCTCACAGTTGGTCATTCACAGCATTAAATACATTATAAATTTACGAACTTAAGCAGCGGAATCATTTTATCAAAAACCATTCATTGCATTTCATTAAACACTGTTGTTAAGCAATACACTATTGTTGATGAGATACAAAAAGAACTGTTTAATTGCATTACAAAACAACAGTAATAATAGTTATGAATGGATGTCAGTCTTTCCCTGCCGAGTAGCTTCACCCTCGTGCCATCCTCAGCAATATTTACCTGCCAACTGAAAATGCATAAAAGTCAGCGTTGCTGAGTGAGTTCTAGTTTTATAAGGAATAAAATACTTTCTGTATGCTGTATATAAAAATACTCTTTTCTTTTAAAATACAATTCTTTACTGTATATGCGAGCACGCATCAACTATAGGAACAATTACTGTTCGATCTCTTTATTGTATGCCTTGTTTACTTTGTTTTCTTTATTCTTTATCTTTCACTGTCTGTATGGACCAATGAGCAATACCCCAACTATATGCGCGATGGAAAACGGGTGATGGGCCATCTATATCCCTCGAAAGGGTAAACTATATCCCTCGAAAGGGTGAACTGTATCCCTCGAAAGGGTGTTGTGTACTGTATACAAGGCCGACCCAATCACCCAGGGTACGCTACAAGGGTCCTGCCAATCTCCAAGACTGGCCCTGTGTGCATAAAAGGGTAGCTAACCCGCAGCACAGTTGAGCTAACGACAACACGGTCATGTACCTCCTATAAGCTTGCAAGACTTGTTAACATTTTATTAATGTTCCTCTTCTTTTCTTTATTGCTCTTTCTCTTTATTATTACAATATACTTTACGTTACGATAATAAAGATACCACGCAAAGTCACATTCTATAAGTAATAATAATAATAGCAATAATAATAATAAGGAACAATCATAAGACAATCATAATCAATCATTATCATGCATGAAACCCGTCATTAATATACCCTAGTCAACCCTCGGTCAAAACCCTAAGGCACAGACTCCTAAACATTCTGCATTAAATTCTAAGGGTTTAGGCGCATGGCACTATTTGGGCGCATGGGCCCTGTTCAGGCGTATGGGTACTTGGGCGCATGGAACACTTAGGCGCATGGGAACTCAGGCGCATGGACTACTTAGTCGCATGGCCATTCGGATGCATGGGTACTATTGGGGCGTATGACCCCTTTCAGTCGCATGGACACTTAGGCGTATGAAATACTCAGGCGCATGGGCCACTCAGGCGCATGGGCCATTCGGACGCATGGGCCATTTGGGCGCATGGGCTATACTTAAAACATTTCTAAGTTAATCTTAGGCGCATGGGCTACTGTTTGGGCGCATGGATTACACTTAAATTATTCTATGGCATTTTTAGGCGTATGAACCTTCTGCATATCATGTTCCTAATATGTTTTCAACCCCAATTCGTCAAATCCATTTGTTCTAAGCTTAACATGGCTATTCTAACATGAACAACCTATACGCATTCAAGAATCAACATTTAACTTGCATAATACATACGGGTAAACATACATAAACTTTGTAAAAACATTTTTAATACATTTTCAGCCCCAAGAGAGTTTAAAAACAAGTAAACCGGGGTCTAGAACTCACCTGGTGCAACTTGGGTGTTCTTCCTTTTTACCCGCTTGCAAAGAGTTCAAAACACCTAGAAACAACATCCAAAAACACACATACCCAAGCATAAACACAACCCATAAGCACATAAACACATAACCGGGGTAAAACCCGTCATAAACATGTAAAAACCATGAATTCTTACCTTGAATTCGTTCACTTCTTCTTTCTCTTCTACAAGCCGAGAGTTTTCTCCTGCTCTCTCTCTCTAAAAACGATGAAGATGGTGATGTGAAATGAGGATGGGCGGCCATGCCCACCTTTATACCAACTTTCAAAGATTTTTGTTCTTTTTACATTTTTAGTCCCTCCACTTGGACTTAATTGCCTTTCTTTCTTTTATTCTTTATATCTTGTCTTTTAAAAAATAACCGAGTGTTACACTAACCCACTTTGTTTTTAGCTTTCTTCATCCCAAAGCTTTCTAAAACGGCCAACGGTGAACCCCAAAACCGCCAGATTTCTCCATACATTTTCACAAGCAACACAATCAGGTTGCTCTGTTGACATCTGAGAAAGATCCTAGTTTATTATATGTTTGTCGTTTTCTTGATCAATCTACCTAACTCACCGCACTTACAATTGACCTCCTCTATATAAAACACAACTCGTTGAGTTCTGGAGTAACTGCCAAGAGGTGATCTTGGACGGTGAGAATGCACTGTCTACCATAGTGCAGGGGAGGACATTATTCATCACCCCAGCCACAATCAGCACTCATCTCAGGCTGGATGATAAAGAAGGTGAGTTGTTCTTTTCTAAGTCTGATGTGAATGAATCATTCAAGCAGATGGGCTATAAAAGGGACTTTACAGTCAGAACCTTCGAAAAGTGTAAGGTCATCTATTAGTGGAAGTACCTCCTCAATGTTATTATTCACTCTTTATCAAATAAAAATGAAGGATGTAACCAAATTCCTAAGTACTTATCCTCTATAGTCCATAGGGTGGTTCAAGGGGTCAAGTTCAAGTACTCCTAGTTTGTTTATACAAACTTGCTTGTTAACTTGTACTCCTTACAGTAATACATGTTCCCTCTATATGTCTAGCACATTATTAACTGTGAACTAGGCTCATAGTTAATGGGAACAACCGTTACTCTTAAATTGGGAGAGATGAATCCCGGCATCTTTAAAATCATGAGAAAGACCACTGTTTCTTCTCAGGGGTAGACATAGCCCGGGTCATAAAAATGTTATAACTTATTGCTCAAGGTGACAACTTGACAGCACCAGTAAATGTTGAACCCACACCTTATACATCTGCACCACCCGAATAGCCATAAATAACCCTCAGCTATTCAAAAAGATCCAAACGGACCCCTTCCCAATCTATTCAGATTGTGCAAGTCCCCATACAATCACCCATGCAGGAGGAAGTGGAACCAAAAGCTCCCACTTCCCTTGAGTAGCAAACCACTCCCATTACTTCATTAATCAGTGCTAAGTTTGCTCATGCTCAATTTTATGATGATGAGTATATGGGTTTCAGTGAGTATTATGAGTCTTTATTCTTCTCACCTGCTCAAGAAGAGATAAGTGCTCCTGAAACACCCATATCTAGCCCATATCATACACCCTTAACTGAGGTGGACTTCCCTAAACATGTTTAGGAAGTCAATATGGAAGAGGCTCTCACTTTTGCAAGTGATTACGTCATTAAGATCTCAACCATGGCAACCCAGCCCCTTCACACTTCTCTTCAAGCTGTCATGGAGCAGGGGAAATCTAGCAGCTAAGAACCACAAACTGGTGGTGAGGGAGATGACTTTGGTTATGTCCACTCATCCCCCGTGATTCTTCTGAAGAAAATGAGGGGAGTCTGCAACTAAAGGTACAAAAAGTGTCAGAAACATGCACCTATTTAGTTTCTAAGGTAAGTCACCTGCAATCTCAGATGGCTACCTTACAAAGGCAGGTCATTGATTAGTAACTTGAGATCATCGATCTCAAGGGCAAGCTAGCTAAGAGACCTTCTAGGCAAACTCAACCAGGTCCACAAGTACATGTGGATGTGGTGAACTTAACCCTTAGCTAACCTGTGCAAAAAGGTGATCCTACCAAAAAGGAGGATGAAGTCCTAATTGCAATCCCAAAACCTAGGAGTTCTGCCCAGAGTATGGATATAGAGGACTCACCATCCTCATTTGCAATTGTACATACTCAACAACCTACTCACTCCCACTTCAATATGGATGCCTTCATTCGAAGTTTATTTGAGTAGGGTATACCAATGATTGTGTCTACCCCATCCTACCCTACTGACAACCTAATAGTAGGATGCAGGTATTATGCTGATAGAAGAGCCCTGGTACTCTCGATCTCAGGGGAAACAAGAAGTTTTTAATTTTCAAACCTTGGGATACTATGAGAGCTCTACTATGGTTGACCTAACACTTGGCAACACAAGTAATAAAAGGCAAGCTGACAGGGTTATCTGAGAGGATTCAGCAAAGGGTGTTTGAAAAGTTCAAAACAATATCCTACTTAGACAGAGGTTAGTGAGAAAAATTGTTGGTCAACTGGATATTGATGCAGACCCTAAGATTATATTTAAAAGGAAAACCTCAGTTGAAGGCCTAGTAGTTGAACCTCTGAACCTTGAGATGGAACTTTCTCAGCACCTAGTACCTTGAGTGAGGCACCAGTTGGTGAAGATGTCTCACAGCCTCTCCCTGTCTAGAGCTCAATTGCACCAAGTGATGAACGCTAAAGCTCTCTTCACCCTGAGTCACACAAGCCAGTGACTGACAAATGTAAGAGAATCATGACCTCTGAGAATATTAAGGAGGAGAAAAGGGAGAGGAAGTGTAAGTCAGTTGGAGAGAGAACAAAAGAGACCCCCTGCTTTATGCAAGCTGCAATTAGGTTTGCCCCTTGACCAAATACTCAGAAAGATGAGTTAAGTGCAACCATATTGAATTATATGGGGTGTAACAACTATAACAATAATGAGATAATCTCTCTTTCACTATATGAACTAAATGAACTGGCTAACACTAAAGTGTCAAAGCAAAGGAAGGAGGCTGAGGCTGCAGAGTTGCTACTCAAGAGTAAGGAAGATAGAAAAAAAAATGACTTTACAAAGCTTCCACCCTCACCCCAGTTCAAGAAAGCCCTGAAGTAGAGGTTGTGGTTGCTGAACAAGAAACTCAGGTAGATAGGGAACAAGATAGGCAAAAGATGCTAACCTGCCTAGTGCCACATGCCTCTATAGGCAGCAACCCTTCTCCTTCTATCATATGAATATATAGAGTTTGAGTACCTTAAGCAGCTAGAGTAACCAGTTCTGAGAAGAAAGCTGGTAAGAGAAAGATGAGGGAGGAAGTTGCTAAGTCAAGAGCTACCATCAGAGCCAATCAGAAGAAGTCTGCTTACAAACTAAAGATGGTGAGCTTCTTAAGGCTGTATGGTTTCTCCGGAAGGAGACTTGGTCCAATGTCTCTATTCAGTATGGATGAGCACATTACAGTAATCAAGCAGAAGATAAAGAAGTGTGAGCTGGTAGACTTGCATTCTCTACCAAGTCAGGCTGCACCTGAAGCTGAGTTTAAGGTTGAAACCCAAGAGACAACACAACCTGGACCTAGTATTGTATCTTAGCCAGCTTCATCTTCTGACCCACAAAAGGATACTGATCCTTCTCTTTTCGAACATATGAAGGAATGATCCAAATGATAAGGACGAAGAAGGAAAATTTGGTACTCAAGACTAGCCTTCTCAATTAAAGTATAGAAAAAGAAAGAGGATGGCCATAAGAAAGTACAAGAAGAAGAAGAAGAAGAAGTCCAAGGCATCCACCTTTGCACCTCAGGATGGGTCAAAACATCCTGAGGGTGATCAAAAAGAGTTTGCTCAACCAACTTCAATTGTAGTAGAGTCTCTTGCTGCTGAGAGACCCATCTTGTCTTGGGCCTTTTCTACTAACCTAGACAGATGGTATGGCATTAGAGATCAAGGAGGTCAAGGTGTATACTGGCAAAACATGTTTGACCTTACTATGCATGATCTCGTTGACATTAGAAGATACTTTTGAGAATCTGAGGAATCCTAACCAACTGATTAAGAAGGGAATGGTCTTGATTATGATGAGTACTGTGAACATACGAAGATCAAGACTCAAAGTGATTCTCAAGTTTTGATAGCATCAATCTAGGGGGAGTTTGTAAGAGTTAACTTAGAGGCTGATGCAATCAAAGATTTTTAAGCATGCACACTAAAGTACAAAGAAAGTTACTTCGAAAGATTTAACAAAACACTGAAAAATTCATGAAGTGTCAAATCTTCCAAAGCCAAAATACCATTTCTTCAAAAGCCAAAGATGAAGTTTTCTGAATTTTCAAAGACAAAGTCTTCCGAAGCCAAGAGACTGATTTCTTCCGATGACAAAGAAGGCATGTCTTCTCTGACATACTTTTGAGAAAAGTTGAATACACATTTGTGTTGTTATCTCTGAATACTCGCCAACTTATACAAGTGGGTGATATCTTCATACTTTTGTTAACTATTGATTAAGGTATTATAGTCTGTAACTTTCTACTTTTGTAATCTTTTTTGTTCTATATTAGGATGTGAGCTATGACATATCATAGTCAGTAGTCAAAAGGCAATCTGCCTTTTGACTTTACATTAATCTTGTTGTATAGATTAGTGTTCTAGCTGGCGTTCAAAGTATGACCGGCTGTAGGATGTAGTATAAAGTATCTCATGTATCCAGTTCTTAGGACAAAGCCTTGTACAATTGGTAAAACACTTGAGAGCAATATATATTATTCTTGAGAACCAAATACTTGTGTTCTTTATCTTTGTTCTTAGTTTCATTTAGTCTGTTCCCTATTGGATTTGTAAAGTGTTCAAGTCTCTACAACTTTTGTGAAATTGTTGCATTACTCCCTTGTATCGATCTTGCACCTTTTAAAAGTTAGGTAATTACATATATACCCAAATTAAAAGTTTAATTACATATATCCCCTTCTAAAACTTCGTTAATTGTATATACACCCAAACTAAAAGGTTAATTACATATATATGTTTTATAAACATAAATATTACATATTTACTGATTTGGTTATTTTTTATTACAAATAACTTACATAATCAGTATATTACTCTTATTTTTATTAAACTATAAAATTATGTTTTTCCTTTTTACTAACTTTAGATACTTTTGATACTCTATAATAACATCTTTGATGTGTTTTTAACTTTTGATATTTTTTTGGTTTTTGTATGAGACACTTATAGTCTCGTCATGCAACATGATCCGAACATATAATTTTACTCATTTTGTATCACGAGTAATTTTCCTATCTCAAATCCAGCTGTTGCACACCTTTGGTTCATAAACTTCCAAACCCGAACCATCTTATGAATCTATTTGATAACTTCAAACGAACTTAAAACAACTCTAATTAATTGTGCTAAAATCGCCTTATAACTATCCACCACCCAACTAGGAGCCGTTGTTGGAGGGCGGAAAAACATAATCGGTGACGAGACAATTTCAACATATTTAGTATGTATTCGTATCGAGTTAGATTCTAGTATTTCAAGCTAGTTTCAAGTAGTTTTGAGTTACATGAATAGATTTGCGAAAAGGTTTGGGGTTTGTTGATTTTTTAATAAAACGAATGCAAAAACAAGAGCTAAAAGCGGATAATTGCTCGTAACACAAATACAAGAAAAAATAGTTGTTTGGATCGTGTTGCATGACATGATTGAAAGTGTTCGAGAAATATTGCTATGAAAACGTAAACATTTCATAGAGAATGTAAGAAACATTACTAATAAAACATAAACAAATATGTAATTAAAATATTAGTTTGGATATATATGTAAATTACTAGGTTTTGAAAGAAGATATATGTAGATAAAAATTTTAAGTTGGATATATATGTAGTTGATTAAGATTGTAGGAGGGAATATGTAATTCTCTCTTATATTTACATATTAAAAACAATATATTATGAAAGTAATAAAAGTGGAGAATAATAAAAGACTCGAACTCCAACTAGCATCAACAAGATCATAACTAATCAACCAAATTTCATAAGATGATCATGTCAAAATTTTGGTCAAAGTGCTTAAATACTCAAAATTTGCATACAAGTTTCAACCTATAATCAAATGACCTTTTAGTTCAAAAAAACAAATTAGAGCATTTAAGCATATAGCCAACTAATCATCATCTTCAGATGAACTATCTTGTCTTCCAAAATCATCTGTTGCTTCAGGTTCATCCTACACACAATCAGAGTTCACATCTGGTAAATATTCAAATAATCATAATTCCAGGTGGCATATGTTACCCATTTGCTTATAAATTGCCAGATCGATCATTAATCAAAACATTATGAAGAAAAAAGAAAATGTCTCGAATGGATTACACTAAGAAAAAATATATCATTTTCGTAAACACATTTGACACACTAATTATATATAAAAAATAAAATCTTTAAACAAGAAGTGTTTCCGGTCAACCCAGGTGCCTTGGGTTAACTGTTACAAAAAGATTGCACATTCCGGCATTTCAACCCATTACCAAACCCTTCCAATTTGTAACCTCTAACCCTTAATCTCTTACTCATCAACTATTACTATTTTAACAGATTAATCAATGGTACTCAATTAGGTCTATAAGATTCCTGTACTTTCCCATTGAAAGCTGATTTAGATATTTATGAATCTGTGAGATAGCTTATCGCAATCTATATCAAAGGTTGTGATTTTCATGAAAGAGTAACACAGAAGGGGAAAAACACAAAGAAAGTGCTTACAGCTGCTTTATCCCAATCCTTTAACTTAGAAGTCGTCAGCATATAGTTATCACGTAGAGGAGCCCAAGCAGGACCTTCTTCGTCACCTGCATTTCCACTTGGGCCAACCTGCATCATAATTCATAAATTAAAGGTGTGAATTGTGATATGTGAATATCTCAGTCAGTGCAAATGTATGTGCTTGTGTGCAGATGTGTGTGTGTGTGCGCGCGCGTGCGGGCGCATGTATAGAGAGAGAGATAACCTTAGCATCTGACCCAGATGGATGTTTGCCCAACTCAGAAAAGAAAGCTTCTTTCCTCCGTTTTTGAATAACTGAAAAGTCATAGAACAGAGTCAGCGATCTTTCAAATATGAACCGATTCAACAAAAGTCAAGCCAGGACTCAAGAGGAAGTGCTGAACAACAAAAACGTTGCTCCACTTCATATAGACAGAAGTTACAGAAGAGAAATAAGCATTTAGTTGCATACCTTTAGCATCTTTAGACCTTAATGGATTTAAACCTCTTTGTGAACTCTGAGCCTTGTTAACCTATAAACAACCAGCAACATAAGATGAATTTCATGATATAGCTCATAGCTATATGTGGCAAAATGGACGAGCGGGGAGAGTTGGGTAACGGCTCCAAATGGGTCAGGGTCAAAACATGCATCTTTCTAAACACAATCCCATATCACCTATTCGTCCTGTTCTCATTTTAGTTAAATATTTAGCTTAACCCATTTGACCCGTTAGAGATAAAAGTAAAATAAACAACCTAATCAAACCCTTTTATAAGTAAATGAATCTAAATAGCCACCTCTACCCTTAGCTTTGAAAGAAAAAAAAAAGAGGAACTAATTATATTCATGGATCAGAAACTCACAGCATTAAATAACTTCACCACTGAAAGTTCCACCAACACATGAAAAAAATGACAACAGGTTAGTTTAAAACTGGCAATGAGCCAATGATGCAAAAGACGTTTCTATTTTCGAGATAATTAAACAAATTAAGCAAATAAAATATAATTTACCTCCTTTTGTGGCAATTCCTAAGAGTAGCTTTTCATGCGAGACCGAAAATGCATCAGGCTTTACATGTCCTTTCTCTCTTAACTATATATCCAAATAAATTCCATTGCAGGTGGTTAGTAAAAGAACTAATATGTATACGCACGTTATAGAGTAAAAATTATAACCATGTTGAAATTAATTACCAAAGCTTTTTCCTTTTTCGCATCCCCTTTTGCTTTCTTTTCAGCAGTTTCTTCAGCAAGCTTTTTTACTACAAGGTTCTTGTGAGCAGATAATACAGGACCCTGTAGCAATAACAGATATCTAAATAAAACTTTCCAACTGAAATCCATAATTGGTTAACTAAACCTATTCAAAATATAATACGTGCAATTATTCTTGTGGGTGTTATATATACTTACCAGTACATCATCTGATCCACTTCTCTTTATTATTTTCTTAAATGCTTTTCTGTAAGAAGTGCTTCCTTCAGAAAATTTCATAATCCCATGTTCGGTTATCTCATCTTCATCATCAGAAACATCATTGCCCACATCATCATCATCACCATCATCATCATCCATTTCTTCATCTGAAGATTTTTCATCATCCTCCTTATTTTCAATAGGCAACTGCTTCTTTTCAAACTTCACTGGCTTTTCATCTACATCATTATCATCATCACTATCATCTGAATTATAATCTCTTGCCTTTCTTCTAAAAAGCTTTTTCATTTTTCCATCCATTTTGACCTTCTGCCCACTGCCCTGAAACACTTTCATTTTCTTCTTCCCTTTACCCTTCTTGTGACCTATTTTTCGCTTCCTTGGTCCTTGTCCTGCTTCTTGCATTTGAAGTTCTTCAGCCATTACCCTAATCTCCTTTAGCCTAACTCAAAACCTAAGAACTTCAATTACCAAAGTATTTCCAATTAGTCAAGTTTTAGAATATGAAAATTAGGTTCTGTATATCACCAGTTATGAACCATAATGGGGTATAAAAAGATGTTTCAAAAACTCTATACAATGAATCTACAAGAAAATTCAAATAGTCGAATCAGATGACAAAATTAAAAACGGGATGATGTAATTTGATTACCAAGAAATTGAACTGTAATCAAAACGAATAACCTACAACCATGAATCACAGCCATTAGACCCCAATTACAATAAACCCATGCTAAAAATGTGAACTTTGGTCCCAAAACCTAAACAAAGTTCTATCAAAACAATTAAGTACCTTCCACAGAAAAGTAAACCTGCTGACAAACCCTAATACCAAAAAGGGGGGAATATGTTCAAAGTTGATTTCAAGAATACGTATGAACGATAATACTTAAACCCTCATAATAATCCCTAGAAAATTGATTCCAAGCAGCTGATAAGGATGACTCAAAAACACACTAAAACCTAATAATTTTTTTTTTTTTTGAAAGGCCAGCATTAACCTACGATTAACAGAGATAAAAAGCTAACAAAATCCATGAGGAATTCAGTAGCACAAAAGTATAAATGGAAATTTAAAAATGTTACCTTTACACCAAAGAAATATTACAAACAAAATTGTTATTTGAGCAGCAATAGAGTCGAATAAGTTGTAAGCGATGTAATGAGTCACGGCGGAGAAGAAGAATATGTGTTTTAAGGGCAGAAAAACTGACGAATAGAGAAGAATGAATAGTGTTGAATGTTGATGAACCTTTTTCTGTATGCAAGAGCCCAACCTGACCCACTTTCCTTTCTTCCTGTTTTCACTTCGGCCCAATACAGCCCATTGGAAATGTTTAACAGTCCAAACCATATATTATTTATTCAACTTTAATCTTAAGATGGTGTATGGTATGTTGAAATCACTAAATAAGTGAAATGAGTCATTACGAGATAATGAAAAAATAAGGTAGCGTTTGGTATGCAGGAATGAGGGACGGAATGGAATGAATCATTGAGTGTAAATGAATAAAGACGTGTTTGGTTGGTGAAGGTAATGGAATGAACCATTACATAGTTCATTTCATTCCCTCAAATTCATTCCATCCACTCCCCCTTCTTTTTTTTCATTCCATCATTTCTTTTATCGTTAGTCACCACACCACTCACCCACCACAACCACCACCACCGCCGTCGGTTACCACCGCCCCGGGAAAAACACTGTCAGAGCCCGCTTGCCACCGCCGGAAACCGCCGCCGCCGCCGGAAAGCACCGCCGGCCACCGGAACCACCGCCAGCCACTTCCGTCGCCGGAAACCATGGCCACCGGAAACTACCGCCACCGCTAGAAACCACTGTCGCAGCCGGAAACCACCGCCGCCACCGGGAACAACCGTCGGCCACTTCCGTCGCCGGAAACCATGGCCACCGGAAACTACCGCCGGCCACCACCGCCGGAAACCACCCTCGGGCCGCCGCCGCCAGAAGCCACCACCGCCTCCGAAAACCACCGCCAGCCACCGCCGCCAGAAATCACCACGGGCCACCACCACCGCTCGCCAGAAACCACCACGGGCCACCACTACCTGTCGCCGGAAAACCATTGGCCACCACCAAGCTCGCCGGAAACCACCATCGGCCACCATCACCACTCGCCATCACCATCATAACCACTTTACATTTCATTGATTCGTTTTTCATACCTAACAAATAACACAAAGTAATGATTAATTTATTCATAAAGGGTAACCAAACAGGACAATGGAATGTAATGATTCATTTCATTCTCTCATCCATTCCATTCCCTCATTTATTTCATTTCTTCGTTCATTCCATTACCCCATACCAAACAGACCCTAAGTGTGTGTTTGTTCAGTAGAATGGAATCATCGATTATGTAACGAATCTCATTCCCTTCAAGCACTTCAAAATCATTCCTTCACACCCTAGTCCTTTTTTTTCATTTTATTACCTCTTCCACCATTCATTCACCTCCCCCCCCCCCCACTACCACCACCACCACCACCACCACCATCGCCATGAACACTACCAACCACAACCACAACAACCCACCACCACTATCGCCACCAACACCACCAACCACAAACCACTAGTACCATTCACCAACCACCTATCATTACCGCCGCCACCCTCCACCATCATTGCCACCAACAACCACAAACACCACCGCCACCAACACCCGCCGCCACCATCACCATCACCACCACTGTTACCATTCCTTCGTCTTTTCTTACCTGCCAAATGTCACACCCCCGCTAAAAGCGGAAACACGGGGATGTAACGAGACCGGGATCGTCATAACACATGGTAAGCGATAGAGAG
The DNA here is from genome assembly GCA_025215565.1 of Flaveria ramosissima. Taxonomy (NCBI): domain Eukaryota; kingdom Viridiplantae; phylum Streptophyta; class Magnoliopsida; order Asterales; family Asteraceae; genus Flaveria; species Flaveria ramosissima. The sequence continues at coordinate 70,341,540 of CM046046.1, read as the reverse complement.
CAATATAAATAGATGATGACATGCGTGTCATGACGACACCCGACAACAAGGGGACTTGTGTCGTGTTTAGTCAATGTCCACAACACATAGCCATAAACAACATGATAATGATAACACATATACACGTATGATGAAAATGTAAATGTTAATTCCCACAACCCGGGAACAAGTTTCAAAAGATGATAATTGTTTACAAGCGTTAACATTGTTCAAAATGATTGTTTAACAAAACATGAGCTAAGTCCCAAAAATGCATCCTAGGGTCTCCACTAAGGCAGCACACCTAGATTCCTGGACTTGCATGATCACCTGAAAAGATATGCTTAAAACGGTCAACAAAATTGTTGGTGAGCTCGCAGGTTTATGTAATAAAAATGTAAGTGATGCTGTAATAAGTAGCGCGTCGGAATACCGTGAATACAGTTATTACACAAGTAAATATCACATGACATGAGCTTTGCAACCAAACCTAGCGACGTACACAAAGAAATTGTCGGCATATATTCACCCAAGGGCCCGTTCCTGGCCACTGATGGTACCAACTAGTATACCATCGAACGAGGGTGGGGGTGTCAACCCAGTAGTACTACCAATACCTAACCGTCGGTTCCCACACTGGAATTAAATAGTTGCAAAGATAGAACCACACAGCAGACCCAAGCATGTATCAAATAGTACTTGCAACACAGTATCACGTTGATTCCTTGTATGTAAAATGTATGTAAGTTGTACAGCATAAAAATTGTGTAAGCATACTTTTCCCCCAATTTGTAAATGATTGAAATATTGTATAAATGTGAAAAGGGGCCACGAAACTCACTTGTTAGGTGGTAAGTATGTGTGAGCGATGTATCCCAAATGTTGAATGCAAATAAACAGTCAAACACCTATTGACAGTTATTGTATAGCATTAATGATATGATATATGTATAAGCGCGCAATAATGATGGGTCGGTTCGGGTCGTATCGGATGGGTCACGTACAACACACACAGACTGACACACGTACTAGATCTTATGTAGATCCACGTACAAGACATTGTTGCCACTAATGATGATGTTTAAGTAAAAGTATCGTTGTTATCGAAGAAACATTGAATAAGTGTCAATAGTTATAAGTCAATTTGGTCGTTCGAAAAGCGTTAGTTTACATTTGCTCAAAATAGTTTCTGTGCCCTTTCTCGCGTTGACTTTAATTTTGTGGCCAAACAATGGCATTATTGTGTTAGTGTTACCTCGACACCACACGACATACTCACGCCACGCACAAGGGTCGAACACAACAAATTCAGTCGCATACAAGGCCAGACGCACGACTCAACCTCCATTCGTGCGAATCAACCCTCAATCGTGCGAATCAGCTTCATTCGTACGATTGAGCCTTCATTCGTATGATTGGCCTTCAGTCGTACCACACAACACCCAATCGCACGACTCAACTTCCATGCGCACGAATCAACCTTCAATCGTGCGAATTAGCTACTTTCGTACGACTGAACCTTCATTCGTGCGATTGGACCCCAGTCGTGCGAATCACATTCATTCGCACACATTCAGTCGGTCACCTGACTCAATCGCACACAAACACTCAATCGCATGACTCATTCGCATACAGACACTCAGTCGCACAACTCAGTCGCACGACATGCCTAGTCGCACAACTCAGTCGCGCGATTGACTCAGACGCATGATCCAGTCGCACGACCCACTCAGTCGCACGGCTCAATCGCATGGATGACCCAGTCGCCTGATCTGCAGAATCGCGACTGTGGTCGGGAGGAGCAGCCCCCGAGCTACTCTAAACACGGGTTTTACACCACAAGGACCTCCAGAAACACTCAACAAACATATACAAGCATAAAACACAAGCAAGGAGACCTCACACGCACCCATACGACCTTGTGTGTTCGGGTTGAACCCGAACACCCGAAACCCTAGGTTGGACAGCCGTGAAAAGGCTCTAAAATGGACAACCAAAGACAACTACCTGCTAAAGAGGGGTAGTCTATGCTGTAGATGATGTCAAGACGAAGAAAACGAGACCTCTCGGGTGGATTTGGTGCTAAAATGGAGTTTTAGTGTGTGAAGAGGAGATGAAGATGGAGAAGATGGATGAAATGGGGGTTTAGGGCTGGAATATGGGTATTTATACCCAGCCCAAGTTTCCAAAATTACAAGTTTAGTCCCTGCACTTAACCCCCGAGTTTTCCCAAATTTTGTTCGGTTGAAAAACGACTTCGTTAGGTGTTTTATATTAATTGTAAAAGTATATTTAATGTTGTTATGACTTAAGAAATGGTTATATTAAAACATTTATTATATTATAAAATGATATATTTAACGTTTTCAAAATGAAAGTTTTAAGGTCTTTTTAAAGTTCACACACGGTTATAACGAATGCACACACAATGATAATATTGCACACATGATATCCACATAATGAGTCAAATAATGATGAGGAATGACCAAACATAGAATAGATAACGGACAAACACGTCAATTGACGGACCTTAAAGTGACGGATGTCACAGTATCCCCCAGTTGAGAGAATTTCGTCCCGAAATTCAGCTGGAGTTAGGTCCAAGAGTGTCATCCTCGAAAAGATGTGGATATTTGAGTTTCATCTGATCTTCACGTTCCCATGTAAACTCTGGCCCTCGTTTTGAATTCCACCTTACGCGAACAATAGGTATCCTACTGCGCTTCAGTTGCTTGACCTTTCGATCCATGATCTCAATGGGTTCTTCAACAAAATGAAGCTTGTCATCAATCTTGATTTCCTCGATTGGCACGTGAAGGGATTCATCGGCCAAACATTTCTTGAGGTTTGACACGTGAAAAGTATCATGCACACCGCTAAGCTCTTGTGGCAACCTTAACCGGTAAGCCACTGGACCGATCCTTTCAGTGATCTCAAATGGTCCAACGTATCTTGGGGCTAACTTCCCTTTCTTTCCGAATCGAACGACTCCTTTCCAAGGGGAACTTTGAGTAACACACGATCCCCAACATTGAATTCTAGAGGCTTCCGACGATTGTCGGCATAGCTCTTTTGGCGATCTCGCGCGGCTTTAAGTCGATCTTTGATTTGGAAAATCTTGTCTGTTGTTTCTTGGATGATCTCTGGGCCTGTCAGTTGACTTTCACCAATTTCGGCCCAACAAACGGGAGATCTGCATTTCTTCCATACAACGCTTCAAATGGTGCACATCCAATGCTTGTATGATAGCTGTTGTTGTAGGAGAACTCAATCAACGGCAGATGAGCATCCCAACTACCACCAAAATCGATTACACACGCTCTCAACATGTCTTCTAGCGTCTGTATAGTGCGTTCACTTTGGCCATCTGTTTGAGGGTGATAGGCTGTACTCATGTCTAACCGAGTACCCATCGCTTTCTGTAGTGTCTGCCAAAAACGTGAAGTGAATCTGCTATCACGGTCGGATATGATTGACACCGGCACCCCGTGCCGTGTCACGACCTCTTTGATGTACAATCTCGCCAACTTATCCATCTTGTAATCTTCTCGGATAGGCAAGAAGTGTGCTGACTTCGTCATTCGATCAACAATGACCCATATCGAGTCATGACCGCTGTTTGTTCTAGGGAGTTTGGTAATGAAATCCATAGCTATGTTCTCCCATTTCCACTCGGGAATTTCAGGTTGCTGTAATAATCCCGATGGCTTTTGATGTTCAGCTTTGACTTTCGAACACGTCAAACATCGACTGACGTATAAGGCAATGTCTTTCTTCATGCCTGGCCACCAGTATAGATCCTTAAGATCATGATACATCTTGTCTGCACCAGGATGAATAGAATATCGCGTCTTGTGGGCTTCATCCATGACTAAGGTTCGAACACCTCCCCATTTGGGTACCCATATGCGATCCATGAAATACTGTATACCGTCATCCTTGCGAATCATCTGTTTATCTAACCCCCGGAATTCTTCTCCCGCAAGGTTTTCTTCTTTCAATGCCTCACTCTGTGCAATTTGGATCTGAGCTTTCAAGTTGGTTTGAATGGTCAATCCCAACGCTCGTGCACGTAGTGGTTTCACACGTTCTTTACGGCTTAAGGCATCAGCCACCACGTTAGCTTTCCCCGGATGATACCGGATTTCACAATCGTAGTCGCTAAGAAGCTCTACCCAACGTCGTTGGCGCATGTTGAGTTCTTCTGATCCAGAATGTGTTGAAGGCTCTTATGATCGGTGAAGATGATGCATTTGGTGCCATACAAGTAATGCCTCCAAATCTTGAGTGCAAATACTACAGCGCCCAACTCAAGATCATGAGTGGTGTAGTTCTTTTCGTGCACTTTAAGTTGTCGCGAAGCGTAGGCAATCACCTTATCTTTCTGCATCAATACACATCCCAATCCTTGATGTGATGCATCGCAGTAAACCACAAAATCATCTGTTCCGTCTGGGAGAGACAGTATCGGCGCGTTGCACAACTTCTCTTTCAACGTTTGGAACGCTTGCTCTTGTGCAAATCCCCAGTCAAACTTCTTGTCTTTCTGAGTAAGCAGGGTCAACGGTTGCGCGATCTTTGAGAAATTCGCGATGAAGCGACGATAATAACCGGCCAATCCTAAGAATTGCCGTATCTCTGATGGTGTCTGGGGCGTATCCCACTTCTTCACCGCTTCGATTTTGCCGGGATCTACGTGAATCCCGTCCTCATTGACCACATGACCCAAAAACTTTACTTCCCGCAACCAAAACTCGCATTTCGAGAACTTGGCGAAAAGTTTCTCTTCGCGTAGCAGCTCCAAAATAGCCCGAAGATGTTCTACATGATCCTCTTTTGATCGGGAATAGATAAGTATATCGTCTATGAACACGATCACGAACTTATCCAGATAAGGTTTGCACACCCGATTCATTAGATCCATGAACACAGCTGGTGCGTTAGTCAATCCGAACGGCATGACCAAGAACTCATAGTGCCCATAACGAGTTCTGAACGCAGTCTTCGGTATGTCGTCCTCGAAAACCCTTAGCTGATGATAACCAGAACGAAGATCGATTTTTGAAAAATACGAAGCTCCTTGCAGCTGATCAAATAAATCGTCGATCCTGGGGAGAGGATATCGGTTCTTCACCGTTAACTTGTTCAGTTCACGGTAATCGATGCACATACGGAACGATCCATCCTTCTTCTTGACAAATAGTACCGGTGCTCCCCACGGCGAATGACTCGGTCGAATAAAACCTTTCTCTAGTAGTTCCTGTAACTGACTAGACAACTCTTGCATCTCGGATGGCGCTAGTCGATAAGGCGTTTTCGCTACCGGCGTAGCTCCAGGAACCAACTCAATACGGAATTCCACCTGTCGTGGAGGAGGCAAACCAGACAAGTCATCTGGAAATACTTCTGGGTAATCCCGTACCACTGGAATATCCATCAGTTTCCTTTCCTCGTCTTTCTTTTCCACCATTTGAGCCAGAAAAGCGTAGCACTGTTTTCGTAGACTCTGGCGTGCTTTCATGCAGGAAATAAGCTTTAAGCTCTTACCCGGTCGTTCTCCCTGAACTTTGAGTACTTCCCCGTTTGGCATAGGGATACATACTACTTTGTCTCGGCAAACAATCTCTGCTCCATTCTGCGACAACCAATCCATACCCACGATCACATCGAAACTTCCTAACTCGAAGGGTATCAAGTCTATGTCGAATGTATAATCCTCCAACGTCAACGAACACTTCCTAATAATCTCATCGGCCTGAGCAACCTTACCATTGGCCATTTCTACAGAGTAGCTAGTTTCTAGCCTACTAGGACTCAAATCAAGTAATTGCACAAACTCAGAAGATATAAAACTATTGTCTGCTCCAGTATCAAATAATATAAATGCGAAGTGATGATTGAGTAAGTGCGTACCCGTGACAACATTCGGGTCCTGACGAGCATCATTAGCTCCAATGACGAATGCACGTCCCCGAGCTGCGTTTCCCTGAGTAGCCGGGCCTTGATTCCCAGCGATAGCCAATACCTGCTGTTGGTTGTTCCCCTGTTGACCCGGTGCCCGATTCAGCCTAGGGCACATATTCCTGTAGTGATCAGGGCTCCCACACTCAAAGCAAGCCCTTGCATTCCCGGCGGGGTTAACCGCGTTGACGGGTGCTACAAGATTTGGCGCAGTCCTGCAATCTCTTGCCAAATGACCCGGGCGCTTACAGTTAGCGCACACCCGGCACTGCGTCCCTGGGGGATGATGATAATTGCACCTGTCACATTTGGGGTGCGGCCCCACATACTCTCTTCTGGCCTGAGACACGGCCACAAAATTCCTGGTCGGCTTAGACCTCTTCTCAAACCTTCCGGCACTCGACCGGCTCGATTCCCCAACATCCTTCCTTTTCTCGGCCCCTCGGCCCAAAACCCCTGTTCTAACCATCTCATCAGTTAAAGCGCCAGCTTTCAGAATTGCGCTCTGGATAGTAGGAGGAGCGGCTGCTGTGACCATAGCTCTAATTTGAGGCGCGAGTCCCCAAATGTACCTCTCGATCCTCTTTGATTCCGGCGTGACTAGATGCGGAACCAATCTTGCAAGCTCATGAAAACGATCAGTATAAGCTGCATGCCCTGCCCCCACCATAGCATGATTCCAAAACTCATGCTCCAGTTTCTGCATCTCGTTGAGAGGGCAGTATTCCTCGGTAATCAAGGCTTTGAACTCGTCCCACGACATTTGCATCGCAGACTCTCTTCCTCGTGCTTGAATCTGGGTGTTCCACCAGGTTAGGGCTTTACCCTGTAGAGAACAAGTAGCATACTTGATCCTCTGGCTGTCGAGGCACTCACTGATGTCGATCACTGCCTCCATCTTTTCCAACCACCTGGTTAGGGCTATCGCCCCACCCTTCCCATCGAATTCCCTTGGCTTACAAGCCACAAACTCCTTGTACGAGCATCCCCGACGAGCATTGACCACTCCAGTCTCGATACCGGCAGTACCACCATTTCCGGTTTCCTGGTTGCTCTCGTTTCCAGTCGGGTTCCCGTTTCCCGTTTCAGTTTCAATCCCACCTTGGGCTCCATCATCGTTGCCACCATCCCCGTGAGGGTGGTGTTGTTGAAGTGCGTCGCTCACTTGGGCCACGATTGTAGGAATAAGTGCGGCCAATTGCTGAGCGATCAGGGCTGCCATGTCGGCGTTCCCTGTCCCTTGACTGTTGCTGGCAGGAGCATCGTTCGCTCTTGGTGCTCTGCCTCTGCCTCGGCCTCTGCCCCTTGGGGCTTCACTCCCGCCACTACTGCTACGGGTGACTCTTCGAGGCGGCATGTTCTATTCATAAAAGAGGTAACATGTAAACTTTAGTCACCATAAGATACAAAAGTATTCCACTTATCAAATTCCAATGTTCATGTTCCGGTCAGTCAAGACCGCCATGCAGCCCATTTCAAGCATATTCTCGGTATACCGGTGATGTTTATATATAGGGTTCCCCGCAGCGTTCCCACCACACCCACGATGTACCGAGAATGATGCCCGATCCGGTTACATGACATCCGACCTTCCTTTCCATCATATCCATAATAATCCATCATAACAGTTGTAAGTCCATGTATACAATCACGTTTAGTCTAGCGGAGGTTGTCTATTTCCTCATCTCTCGAGGTTTCAGACATATTCCTCCGCAGAGTTAATCTCAATGTCCAAGGTCAAGCGCAATAACATGATCTGTGATGATCCCTTCGGGTTTACTACCCGGATCTGATAACTAACTCGGTGCGCAGAGGGAACGGAAGATCCAATAGAAGCATCCCCATAAAAGAGTGAGCACAAGGGCTCTCTCATAGGGTAGAAAGATCACATAACAAATAGATGAACAAATCAAGCAGCGAGGAACACATACACGAGATATAATATGCATACAGAGTCCTAGCATGCAAATCTACATGAAGGTTCCTGGGTTATAGTCTAGGTCAAGCGTATTGCCTAATTCTCTATAACCAATGGCTCTGATACCAATCTGTCACACCCCCGCTAAAAGCGGAAACACGGGGATGTAACGAGACCGGGATCGTCATAACACATGGTAAGCGATAGAGAGCAATATAAATAGATGATGACATGCGTGTCATGACGACACCCGACAACAAGGGGACTTGTGTCGTGTTTAGTCAATGTCCACAACACATAGCCATAAACAACATGATAATGATAACACATATACACATATGATGAAAATGTAAATGTTAATTCCCACAACCCGGGAACAAGTTTCAAAAGATGATAATTGTTTACAAGCGTTAACATTGTTCAAAAAGATTGTTTAACAAAACATGAGCTAAGTCCCAAAAATGCATCCTAGGGTCTCCACTAAGGCAGCACACCTAGATTCCTGGACTTGCATGATCACCTGAAAAGATATGCTTAAAACGGTCAACAAAATTGTTGGTGAGCTCGCAGGTTTATGTAATAAAAATGTAAGTGATGCTGTAATAAGTAGCGCGTCGGAATACCGTGAATACAGTTATTACACAAGTAAATATCACATGACATGAGCTTTGCAACCAAACCTAGCGACGTACACAAAGAAATTGTCGGCATATATTCACCCAAGGGCCCGTTCCTGGCCACTGATGGTACCAACTAGTATACCATCGAACGAGGGTGGGGGTGTCAACCCAGTAGTACTACCAATACCTAACCGTCGGTTCCCACACTGGAATTAAATAGTTGCAAAGATAGAACCACACAGCAGACCCAAGCATGTATCAAATAGTACTTGCAACACAGTATCACGTTGATTCCTTGTATGTAAAATGTATGTAAGTTGTACAGCATAAAAATTGTGTAAGCATACTTTTCCCCCAATTTGTAAATGATTGAAATATTGTATAAATGTGAAAAGGGGCCACGAAACTCACTTGTTAGGTGGTAAGTATGTGTGAGCGATGTATCCCAAATGTTGAATGCAAATAAACAGTCAAACACCTATTGACAGTTATTGTATAGCATTAATGATATGATATATGTATAAGCGCGCAATAATGATGGGTCGGTTCGGGTCGTATCGGATGGGTCACGTACAACACACACAGACTGACACACGTACTAGATCTTATGTAGATCCACGTACAAGACATTGTTGCCACTAATGATGATGTTTAAGTAAAAGTATCGTTGTTATCGAAGAAACATTGAATAAGTGTCAATAGTTATAAGTCAATTTGGTCGTTCGAAAAGCGTTAGTTTACATTTGCTCAAAATAGTTTCTGTGCCCTTTCTCGCGTTGACTTTAATTTTCGTGGCCAAACAATGGCATTATTGTGTTAGTGTTACCTCGACACCACACGACATACTCACGTCACGCACAAGGGTCGAACACAACAAATTCAGTCGCATACAAGGCCAGACGCACGACTCAACCTCCATTCGTGCGAATCAACCCTCAATCGTGCGAATCAGCTTCATTCGTACGATTGAGCCTTCATTCGTATGATTGGCCTTCAGTCGTACCACACAACACCCAATCGCACGACTCAACTTCCATGCGCACGAATCAACCTTCAATCGTGCGAATTAGCTACTTTCGTACGACTGAACCTTCATTCGTGCGATTGGACCCCAGTCGTGCGAATCACATTCATTCGCACACATTCAGTCGGTCACCTGACTCAATCGCACACAATCACTCAATCGCATGACTCATTCGCATACAGACACTCAGTCGCACAACTCAGTCGCACGACATGCCTAGTCGCACAACTCAGTCGCGCGATTGACTCAGACGCATGATCCAGTCGTACGACCCACTCAGTCGCACGGCTCAATCGCATGGATGACCCAGTCGCCTGATCTGCAGAATCGCGACTGTGGTCGGGAGGAGCAGCCCCCGAGCTACTCTAAACACGGGTTTTACACCACAAGGACCTCCAGAAACACTCAACAAACATATACAAGCATAAAACACAAGCAAGGAGACCTCACACGCACCCATACGACCTTGTGTGTTCGGGTTGAACCCGAACACCCGAAACCCTAGGTTGGACAGCCGTGAAAAGGCTCTAAAATGGACAACCAAAGACAACTACCTGCTAAAGAGGGGTAGTCTATGCTGTAGATGATGTCAAGACGAAGAAAACGAGACCTCTCGGGTCGGATTTGGTGCTAAAATGGAGTTTTAGTGTGTGAAGAGGAGATGAAGATGGAGAAGATGGATGAAATGGGGGTTTAGGGCTGGAATATGGGTATTTATACCTAGCCCAAGTTTCCAAAATTACAAGTTTAGTCCCTGCACTTAACCCCCGAGTTTTCCCAAATTTTGTTCGGTTGAAAAACGACTTCGTTAGGTGTTTTATATTAATTGTAAAAGTATATTTAATGTTGTTATGACTTAAGAAATGGTTATATTAAAACGTTTATTATATTTGTAAAATGCTATATTTAACGTTTTCAAAATGAAAGTTTTATAGGTCTTTTTAAAGTTCACACACGGTTATAACGAATGCACACACAATGATAATATTGCACACATGATATCCACATAATGAGTCAAATAATGATGAGGAATGACTAAACATAGAATAGATAACGGTCAAACACGTCAATTGACGGACCTTAAAGTGACGGATGTCACACCAAACAACACAAATTAATGATTTATTCCATTTATATACGATAACTAAACAAGATAATAGAACAGAATGTTTCATTTCATTTATTTGTGCATTCCATTACATCCTTCATTTCGTTACCCCATACCAACTACACCTAACTGTTGAGCCAGGATTACTATAAACTAATGGGGTTTAAAAAGTTACATATATTGAAGCGTGTTATAATTGATAGAAAATCAAAAGAGAAAGTAGAGTTAGAGGAGAGGGGAACTGATTCTATTGATTAGGTTTGTAACAGATAATACATAAATCATATATTATATAATATTTTAATTATCAATCATTCTATGCATAATGGTGTTGTCCCTTATGCATAGGGGTTTTTCAAAAAAAAAATTTGATTTTTCACTTTTAACATAAAGTTTTCCATTTTTTACAATTTAACTTCTCAAATGTGACTTTCTTTACGTTTAACCCAAAATTTTTCATCTTTTGTAATTTTATCTCACAACTTTTATACTTTCAACTTTGTTCCCCTATATTTTTCATATTTTGCAAATCTTCGTTTTACGTTTTGTTCTAAGTTTTGTAATTTAACATGACACAACATGCATGTATGATTCAACATTTTTACGTTTTGCTTTACGTTTCGTTTGCTAAGTTAACTCAACACAATGTGTGTGCTTTATTCAACATTTTTACGTCTAGTTTTTCCTTTTTAAGGGTTCGTCACAATGCAAGGATTTTAGATCGAATTAGTTGTATTTTTCTATGTTTTACGTTTTGGTCTAAGTTATTCGTATTAACACATCGCACCTTCAGTGTTGGTGGTCGTTAGCGATGATGTGACATTTATATTATTTGATATGGTTTTACACCTCCGTCGCAACGGGGGGAGCTTATTTCTAGTATACACTAATTACCCACTTGGGTATGCTATGTGTATTAGTGGGTTGTATCCACTTTTTGTTTTTTTTAATCTTAAACTTTTTTATATTTAATTCAATACTTTTATGTTTTTACAATCTAGCCCAAACATTCTTTTATGTTTTCAACTTTGGTTGGTTGGTTCTATACTTTTCATATTTACAAATATTTTGATTTACATTTCAGTCTGAATTTTTTGACTTACTTATTGTTTTATACGTTTTAAGTTTCGCCTGTGTGGTTTAATGTTTTGACATCTACATTTAGTTTTAGTGTTAGTTTTTTTATTTCTTTAATACGAGTGTTTTCGGTATTGATGGTCACTGGAGGTGGTGTGTCATTGGTGTTACTTGATATAATTTTAAACCTCCCGTTGCAACGCGAGGGTCTTAGTACTATTTAATATATAATAATCAAACTTAAAGCTCATAAATATTGGTCAATGATTAAAATAGTTTGCATTTTTGTAACAAAGTGGATGTTTAGGCACCTGGTAAAATCTGCAATGGTTGTTGGTTATAGAGTTTGTATTTCTTTAGGTTGAAATCCTCTAGATCGTTTAGTTTATTTTGCTGTATGCCTACTAATAGCTTAATCAAGTCCTACCACCAAGAACAAATTCTCATCATAACATTCTCATAGACTTTACTCAGGAGTAAGGAAAAGGCTCTCATGACAAAAAGCCTTCTTGCGGGGGCTTGGGTTTCTTTGATAAGAACTTCTTCTTCAACAAAAGACATTGTTGCTACTAAGTGCAAGGACAGACTTCATCCTACTTTTAATCTATTCTTTCCATTTCAATACTAGCTCGATTGCAGTTACATTGCTAAGTAAATACTACTAAGTGACTATCACAAACAAAGTAAGGAATTGAACAACGGAGGGGACAACTAGCTAATTAGGGGACAAAGGGAAAAGAGATATCTTCAAAGAAAATCAATCTTAAAATTAAATACTAGATTTATAATACTCTTTAAACATGCGTTCCTAATTGAAACACTTTTAAAAGTTGGTTACTATTTTTACAATGTAACCCCTATTTTAATATGTAGGATGTCAGAAAATAATAATTACTACACTAACTTCTTTAGTCTTGAAAAAATACTCATATAATAAACAAACCATATTTCTCGAAAACAATCGAGATACTTGTCGAAGTATCTGGTAATACTATTGGTGAAAGTTTCAGATCTTGGTATCAAGACATTCACTCTTATTTCGCATTATAGAATGTCAAAGAACAACAAAAGTAAACATTGGTCTATAACAAAGGATGCGTAAGATATTAACGAATACGAAGACCCTGGAGCCCAAAGATGTGACACCCAGTATTTTCATGTCTTTTTCCTACTAGTACAAATATTGTTTTTCCATCATACATGCATGCATTTAATGATGTTTACTTAAATGTGTCAGTTATTGCATGAAAATTCACGAACTTTCACGTAACGGTAATTTGAATAATTATCGGATCACACACAAGTCAGTTCCTAAATGTTGGTGATTTATTAAAATGGACTTCAAACAATCATATTTGGTGAAATTATATGTTATGTGATTATATGATTAAATATTTAGCTTGTGAAAATTATTAAATTATATATTATTTACGTATTTTAGCTTTTAAAGCCTAAGTATTAAAAATGACTTCAGACTAATAAAATAATATTATTTTATGTTATTAATATGTATTTGATAATATGTGATCATTCTATGAGTTTGGTTTAGACAAATTCCAATCGTGTAACGCTAAAATGATTTTATAAAATGACAGGGTGCATTTCATGTAAAAAAAAGAATAAAACCCGAATCCCCACCCCATAACCCTAAATTGGCCACCCCATCCCCATCTTTCTCTCATTCTTTCGCAACACACACATACAAAAGTTCTCAAGCAGATTATTGGTTGAATCAAGGATCTCTTGCATCAAAACACATTTTAGCACATGATTTCTTGCGTCTACTAGTAAGCATTTTGTCTAATTTCATCTCATTTACTTTATCACATGTCTCAAACCCTAGATGAATCCAAAGACAAATCAAAACTTAAAATTGATTGAAATTGATGATTGATTTTGTGTTAGTGTGTAATACTATGATGATTGTATAGATTGTTTTTGTAAATTTGATTCATTCAGGTCAAAAACCAGATTCTCTTTTTGGGTAGGTTGAATTCTATAAAGATCTATACTTGTTTAATAGGGTTAAATGATAGATATGTGTTGTGTAGAACAAAAGAATGGATTGAGAATTGTTAAATTGTGAAAAAAAACATGTGTGATCATTCTTTCTATTTATGAAAACTTCTGTGACAAGATGTAATGTATGATGTATGTTCTAGGTGTATGATGATGTATATTGATTTGGGATTGTATTGAAATGATCATAGGAACATGATGGGTGTTTTTGGTGCAAATTAATAACCGCATGGCAGCTACACCAGACCGACAAAGAGATATGTATACAAATGTCAAAAACTATTAGAATATCAGATCGACGACAAAGTACTTCTGAAAGTGTCACATTGGACAGGTGTAATTCATTTTAGGAAATGAGAAAAGTTTAGCTCGTGCTATGTTGGACCTTTTGAGATTGTTAAAAGGGTTGGTCTAGTAACTTATCAGCTGAACTTATCTAAAGAACTTAGTAGAGTACACAACATGTTTCACGTTTCGAATGTGAAGAAATGTTTTTTTTTTTTGAAAAGACACGTGTTGTTGCATAGATGAAATACATGCGCATGAACATTCTCTTTTGTAGAAGAACATGTTGAAGTTATGGACCGAGAAGTCAAAACCCTTAAGAACAAGCAGTTACTTGTCGTCAAGGTTTGTTAGAACTCCAAGCGTGAATCAGAGTTTACCTGGTAATACGAGGATCAAATGAGGACCAAGTACCCGTAACTATTCAAAGATGCATTGTGAAACCCCGAAGAATACCAAAATATGTAATATATGAATTACATATGAGATTAGAATGCTTATCTTGATAGGTGATTTATTTTTGAACATGGATTACATGTGTAATTAATTCAAACTTTTCAAAAATAGAAATTTCCAAAAAATAGTGGTTAGAGTTTGGGAGCTATGTTGGCAAGTATTCGAAATGCAAAAAATGTAATTTTCACCATCACGACCATGATTAGTTTTGTTGCCAAAGGTGTGGCATGATGGTCATGCTGCTAAAGACTGTAAGCGCGAGCTGATAACTAGGCAACAACAATGACAAGACAAAGCACCAAATGGGAGCTTCTAATGTGGTAAAGAGGGTCATTACAATAAAGATGTACCACAAAAGAAGAATGGAAATCAGGGCAACAACAGAAGTAATAACAATAGCAATGTTTCTAAGCATCGAGCATTCGTGATCGGGTTTGGCGACGCAAGGAATGACCAGGATGTGGTTAACAGTAAGTTTTCTCTGAGTAACTATTTTGCTGCTGTACTATTTGATACTGGTGCTGATAGGATTTTTAACTCTATTAAGTTTAGCAAACTACTAGATGTAACTATAACTGAAATGAAAAGTAGTTACACCATAGAACCAGTCGATGATAAACTAACTAAAGCAACTAATATTCTTAAGGGATGTAATTTAGGATTATCTGGATACAAGATAGAAATAGTCCTTATGCATGTTACACTTGGTAGTTTTGATGTGGTTGTTAGTATGGATTGGTTGTCTACGAACCACGTTGAGATTGTCTGTTGCAAAAAGATCATTCGCGTACCACATCCTAGTAGTGAAGTCTTATCTGTTTAGGTAATGAAGAGTGGTGAAGTCTTAGGCATCATTTCTTACATGATGGCTCAAAAGTTCTTACGCAAACGTCATACCACTATTTCAGCTATGGTCACTGAGAAAGAAACAGAGGAAAAGAAGATCGAAGATATCCCTATCGTTCGTGACTTTCCCAAGGTTTTCCCAAAAGATTAAACTAGTATCCCACCACATCATCAAGTTGAGGTTTAGATTAATATAACACCAGGAGCAGCACGTATCTCTAGAGCTCCATATAGTTTAGCTTCAAATGAATTATAGAAGCTATCTACACAACTACAAAAACTACTAAATAATAGGTTTATCAAACCTAGCTCAATGCTACTTGGTGTGACAAGCAGGAATCTGCATTCCAGGTTTTGAAACAGATCTTGTATACCACACCAATGGTATCTTTAACAGAAGAAACAAATGATTTCTTAGTGTATTATGATGTTTCCTCCAAGGTCTTGGTTGTGTGTTGATGCAACACGAGAAGGTCATCGCATATGCTTCTGGCTAGTTAAAACTTCATGAGAAGAACTACACGACACATGACTTGGAATTGGGAGTAATTTTGTTTGCACTTAAGATATATAGATAGTACTTGTACGGTACCAAGTGTACCATCTACACCAATCATGGGAGTATTCAGTACATATTTGAGAAAAAGTAGCTGAACATGAGACACATCGTTGGGTCGAGCTTTGAACAACTATGATTGTGCAATCAAATATCATCCTTGTTAAGCTAACGTGGTAGCCAATGCCCTAAGTCATAAGGAAACACCTAATCCAAAACGGGTTCGAGCATACAACTTACTATTCACACCCAATTACTTGATCAGATTTGTAATGCTCAACTTGAGGCTTTGAAGGACAAGAATCTGAAGGTAGAGTTTATGCGGGGTATGGAAAACAATTAAAGACCAAATCCAATGGAATACGATATTTGATGGAACGGATTTGGGTTCCTCTATATGGGAATTTATGAGAGTTGGTAATGGATGAAGCTCATAAGTCCTGATATTCCATTCATTCGGGTTTAGATAAGATGTATCATAATTGGAAGGTTCTTTACTGGTGGCCACACATGAAAGTTGACATTGCCACATATGTAAGCAAATGTTTAATATGTTCTAAGGTTAAGGTGGAGTATCAAAGATTTACTGGTTTACTGCAATAGCTAGTAGTGGGAACACATATCAATGAATTTTATTACAAAGTTACCTCAAACTCCCAGCGGATGCAATATCATTGGGGTAATATTAGATCATTTGACAAATCTTCTCATTTCTTGACAATTAAAGAGACTGATATGATAGAGAAGTTAATCGCAACTATCTAAGTGAAATAATCACTCGGCATGGTGTGCAAATCTCTATAATCTCCGATCATAATACTCGATTCACTTATCATTTATAGAAATCATTGCATAGATCCTTGGGAACGTGCTTGGATATGAGACTACATATCATCGACAAACTAATTTTTAAAGTGAGCATACGATTTAGACTCTAGAAAACATGCTTCGAGCTTGTGTGATTGCTTTTGGGCGCATTTGGGAAACTCAGATACCATTGCATGAGTTTTCTTACAATAACAATAATCATAGATCTATCAAAGCGCACTGTTTGACGCACTCTATGGATGTAAGTACAGACCACCTATCTATTGGACAGAAGTTGGAGAAAGTCAACTTACTGGTCCCGAGCTTATAAACAAGATGACTGAAAAGATCATGCAAATTCCTAATACGTGGAAGAAACATGAGACCGACAAAGAAATATGTAGACAAACACCAAAAAACCATTGGAATTCATATTAGCGACAAACTTCTAAAAATGTCATATTGGAAAGGTGTAATTCACTTTGGAAAATGAGAGATATTAAACTTACTCTACGTTGGACATTTTGAGATTGTCATAAGGGTTGTCTAGTAGCTTATCAGCTGAACTTACTTGAAGAACTCATGGAGTACATAACGTGTTTCACATTTTAAAATCAGAGTAAATGTTTTTGGGATGAGACACTCGTCGTTCCATTAGATGAAATACATGTGGATAAAGAAATGTGTTTTGTAGAAGAACCCATTGAAGTTATGGAGTGAGAAGTCAAAAACCTCAAGCACAGTATTTTACCTATCGTTAAGGTTAGTTGGAACTCCAAGTGTGGACTAGAGTTTACCTGGCAATGAGAGAATCAAATTAAAGACCAAGTACCCACAACTATTTAAAGATGCATCGTCAAACTTCAAGAATGCAAGAGTGTGTAATAGATGAATTACATATGAGATTAGAATGCTTATCTTGAAATGTAATTCATTTTTAAAAATAGATTACACATGTGTAATTAAGTCAAACTTTTCAAAAATAGAAACTTTCCAAAAAAAATTTTCCAACATGAAATTTATGTACAACCTTATTTGACCTATTTAAGTATCACTAAACATTTTTACTTATGTGAGTCACTAACGGGTCGTCGGGTCAGACTAGTCAACTTTTGTCAACAAAAGCCAGCTTCGGTCAAAAAGTCAAACTTTTCAAACATAATAATTTTTTCTCAAAAAAATTTATAATTAATGTTGTTTGGATTACACACACTCAACACCTATGTTTATTAGATAATAGTTAGCTTTTGGCATACTCTTTATTTTCTCTACGCACTCTAAGGTGTGTTTTCACGGCCCTTGTTTTACATACTTTGCTTTTGGGGAAGAAACATGCAAACTATATTTTTAGTAGTTTTAGTATAATTTCTTTATCGCCTATTACTGTAGTGCAAACATACTTAAAGTCCTTATATTCTTGAACTGTAAGTAATGAGCTAGCGAGGTAATTCTGAGTAGTGCTACTGGTTTTGACAAACCCCACCCGTGCTAATTTCACTAACTTAACTATTTATGATAAACGTGGTGGAAAGGAAAACAACTTAGAAACATTCAAAATTGGTTTTGAAACGTTAAGTAACTTGGTTATAGGCTAGCTCTTATCGATATACTTTATTTACTTTACCATCAAAACACTTTCAAACATATTATCTATTTTTTAAACCTGTGAACTCAACTACCTTGAATTGACATACTTTAGCATGTTTTCTTAGGTTAACAAAACTATTAAGGCTAGGTTGCACGGTTGTGCTTTCATTCATGTCATAAGTCACAAACATGTTTTCCTTGCATTAAGTACTTCCATTGGGCGTCGTGTTTTGCATATACTATTGTTGGTTTTAACTTTACTTAAATGCTTCCATATTGTTTAAATTGAAAACTATATTTTTACTATGATTGAATTTCAAACTTATATTTAAACACACAAGAGTCGTTTGATATGACTGCGTCTGAGATCCTTGTTTGTCACGTGCCTCGCGGTAGAACCTTGAAGGTAGAATTTGAGGGTGTGACAGGAGGGCAAAAATAAAAAAGATGATTGTTATTGAAATTAAAGATATGATTCCTACCATAATCAAAACAATGAAAGAGACATGAACTTCAGTCAAAACAAAGAAGTTTTAAGATCTAGAATTAAAGAAGATGATAGTCATAGTTTAAATGATAAAAATTTTAAAAATAAAGCATCAAAGAAAAAGAATGAAATAAGAAGGATGTTCATATGGAACATTTCAAGCTACTGACTTTTCAAGGAGTAAAGGAGCAATTGTAGCCATGTAATGGTAGGAGAAGATTGAAGCAACTTTGGATATTAGCAAGTTCACTTATGAGAACATGGTTTTGTTCATCTCATATTCTCTCAAAAATGGGGCATTGGAATGGTTGAACTTTATCATCCAAAAAAATGGATGACAAAGACTTTATGAATCTTTGAATGGTTGGTTTGGATAACAAGGGTGTAATATAAAATTCTTTGTATAGCCCTATTGGTCCACATCTTGTGACACCTAAATCTAAAATTATTAGTCACCATATTTTGTGGTTGGTCAATGGAATTTATAATATAGTACAGATTGTCATGCCATAATCAATAGAGTTTGCAGTAGAGTTAATTGAGCTTTTAACATATGGGATGGTTAGAATCCTAAAGAGAACAAGACGAAAGAGGTGACCTAGAAACCAAATGATGAGACAAGGAAGCTTGGGGTAAACAAAGAAAGAAGCTTCATATTGTTCCCCACATGCAAAACATATGGGAAGAGACATACAGGAAGACGCGGATCCAATCTATTATGTAACTACTTTCATGGTATATTTCTAAGGCTTGCTACAATAAGAGAGTGGTTATTGCTTATACTTTAATCAATATGAACAATACAAGTTAGTATGCCGAAGCTTAATAAAGAAAGTGGTGCTATTGGATCCAGAACCAATATAAATCCTTGTGTTAGGGTGGCATCATGTGCAATTATGATGAATTCTTGTGAGGTTGTTGACCTGTTGGGCGTCATTACCCGTTCATGTCTTATTAATAATGTTTATTCTAGAATTTTATTTGGTTCTGGTGTGAATCAAACTTTTATAGACTACAAATTTTGTAGCTTGTTAAAAAATATCCTCTAGAGAAGTTAGGAAATATCTATGGAGTTGAAATAACACACGGGGATCTTGTTAAAACCTATGAATCCTTAGATAATGGTAGGATTACTCAATCTAATCATGCCATCCCGGCAAAATTTTTGTCTATGACATAGCTAATCATGTACTCGGTATGGAGAGGGTAGCCTCAAACCAAGCCTATATTATCTATTAAAAAGTTAATTAAACTCTATGCACCTACCAGAAAAGAGATTATTGTTCAGGGTGACCAACCAACAATCCAAGTGGGAATAATCTCAATGTTGAAAGCAACTAAATGCTTAAGGAAAGGATTTCTGGAGTATCTGAACAATGTAACAAATGAGAAAACAAAGAAAAGGACTGTAGATGTGCTAGTTATAACCAAATTTGCTTACATCTTCCCAAATGAATTGCCATGAATTCCACCTAATTGAGATGTCGAACTAAGGTTTACTGGGTATATGTACGACTCGAATAGCCAAACACCATATAGATTAGCACCAACCAAAAGGAAGAAATTAAAGCATCAGTTAGATAACCTGTTAGAAAATGGATTCATTCAACCAATTTCTTCACATTGAGGAGCTCTAATTCTATTTGTAATGAAGAAAGATGGATCAATGCATATGTACATTGATTATAATGAGTTGAACAAGGTAACCGTTAAAGTTCGGTATCCGTATTCTTAAATCTATGATCTACTTATCATCTTCAGGGAGCATGTGCTTCTTTAAAATTAATTTGATATCAGTACCACTAACTCAAAGTTAAAGAAGAAGATATTTCCAAAAGTGCGTCTAAACTAGATACAAACATTACGAATTTGTAGTTACTCGTTTTGACTCATAACTGACCCTATAGGTTTATGGATATGATGAATCAAATTTGCAAACTCTAGTTAGGGGCTGTTTGGTAGCATCTGAATCAGCCTCTTAATGGTTTAGATGTTTGAATGGTTCAATGCTTAATGGCTGAGACTGTTTGTTTTACTAATTCAGACCTTTGGCACTGAATGATTAAGTATTATACTAATGTTGAATGGTTAAGAGGTCTAATGGTGAATGGTTAACACCTCTGATCTGAATTGGTCAGACATTTGCCTTTGAATAGTTAAGCGATATAGTAGCTCTTAATGGTTCAACACTTAATGGTTTAGACCTCCTATTGGTTCAAAACTTAATCATTCAGAAATGACCAAACAGCCCGTTAGATAAGGTTGTAATCATTATAATAGACGATATTCTCATTTATTCCAAAACATGAAATAAACACATGAATCATCCTAAAATATTACTTGAATTACTAAGAAATGAGAAATTATACGCTGAGTTCTTGAAATGTGAATTCTAGTTGACAAAAGGATAATTTCTTGGTCATCTTATTAACGCTAAAGGCATTCAAGTATATCCTTTTAAGAATCAGTTTATTTCTAAATGGGGAGATCCCCGAATCCCCATATATAGTTCGTAGGTGTCTACGCATTATACACAATAATGATTTCCACACAATCTAGTTTAAATTAATAGAAGTGATTTTCACCTAATAAGTAAACTACAAACAAATAGACAAGTGTACCTATCGTATATGTATTATAAGCTTAGCAAGAACCAACTACAAATTCAAGGACTCTGTATGTCCTAGGTGTATTTGTATTCAAGATAGATGATTTATTAATATTATGAATGAACCAAATTAACTAGAAATTAGTCTAACTAAAGTCGTAATTAAACAAAGATGAAATAAATAATTATATAAAAATATCATTTAAATTTGAATCAATTTAGCAAAAGAATTGTAACGCCCGGTTATTTTCTTTGAAGCCAAAGAAAGAAAGAAACGAAATAAAGTCCAAGTTAAGGGACCAATCTTGCCAAAACAGGAAAATCATTAGAACAGTGGGTGTATAAAGGGGAATGGCTGCCCACACCCCTCTTCCATCCACCATTTCATTCGGCCAAGAGAGGGAGGAGAAGGAGAAAGGGGAAAACTTCGGGTTTTCTTGGAATCGTGTGCAAAAGTCGAAGTCTAGAGGGTTTGGGTGAAGCTCTACTCGAAGGGGTTGTTAAGGTGAGTTCTAGGACCCCTCTTTTACATGTTTTTGACTGATTTTGGGGCTGGAACACATAGTAAAATCGTTTTGAAGTGTTGAGTGTTGAACCCGTATGTATGTGTATGTGTGTGTTTCGGGTGGGGTTTGATTTCGGGCTTGGTTATGCCCGAATGGTGTTGTGGTAGGTGTTTCTAAGGTTTAGGATGGTTGATTTGAGCTTAGAACAGGTTTGAGAGGGTTTGGAGGCCGAAAATTACAGATTAGGTTCGAAGAAGACTGCATTCTGCATCAGCTAGGGCTCATGCGACTGAAAGCCATGCGACCGAATGGCATGCGACTGGAGGCCATACGGCCGAAAGGCATGCGACTGAGGTCCATGCGCATGGGTGCCATGCGACTGAGGGTCATACGCATGGAATTCATGCGACTGAAGTTCATGCTCCTTGAAGGCATGCGATTGAAGGTTATGAGACTGAAGGTCATACGGCCGAATGGTCATGTGACTGAAGGTCACACGACTGAAAGTCATGTGACTGAAGGCTATGCGACTGAGGGTCCATACGCCTAAGTGTTCATGCGTATGGAAGCTCTCCATACGCATAAGTGTCCATTCGCCCATAGTGTCCATACGCCTAAGTGTCCTCATGCGCCTGGAATGGCCATGCGACTGAGTGGTGTCCATACGCCCAAATAGGGCTCATGCACCCGGAAGAACTTAGTTTATTATCTGATTCTCGGGAGAAAAGGGTAAATGTAGGCTGTGACTTAGGAGATTCGTGGGGGTTATGTAAGTTGACTTTTAGAGGTCATAGATGTTATGATGGGCATATATGTGATGTATGATTGATGTATGATGGTATATGTTATGCATGTATGATGATGCCCTGTATGGTGATGTTGTATGTTTATGTTTATGTTCCTATTGTGTATGATTATTTTTCCATGGCTTTACGTTGAATGATTAATGAATGAAATGAAAAGTATTATGTAACGTAAAGTGAAAGATAATGAAAAGAGGAACATAATGAAAGAATGCATGCATTAATGAACGATGGAAAGAAAAGTAAGTCTTGCAAGCCTTGTATGTGGAAACACGCCCAATGAAGGGTGTTAGTTCAACGGTGTGCGGGTTAGCTACCCCAGAAGGATGCACACCGGGGTCCGTCTTTATGACCGACCATTTGTATAGAACCTTTGTCGCTTACCCTAGATACTGTGGTCAGGCTGTTGTGCACTATGACGGGGGGTCTATGATAGGCTTCGGCCTAGTATCCGCTTTATGCATGACGGTGGGTATAGCACATGACAATGGTACACATGAATTTACCCTAGGTATTGTGGCCAGTCTGCTGTGCGCCATGACGAGGGGTCTATGATAGACCTCGGCCCAGTACCCGCTTTATGCATGATGGTGGGGTAAAGTTCATGGTTTTGGATGGAATGTAAAGAAGTAAAGATGAACGTATGAATGAAAGTAAGAAAGCATGAATGAATGAAAGTTAATGAATGAATGATGAAGATAATAATGATATTATCTATGTGTACGTATGATGTGTGACCACATGCAAAAAGTAAAGAACGGTTTTAATAAAAGTAAAGTATGTTTTACTTAAAACTAGAACTCACTCAGCAACACTGACTTTTATGTGTTTCCACTTGGCAGGTAATGTTGCTGAGGATGGCACGGGACGGTTACTCGGCTCATTTTGGATGGCATTCTTTTGTTTAATGTTTTTGCATTGTAATTCGAACAAATGATGTTTTGTAACGAGTGTTATATTAACTTGCAAAATCATTTATATTGAAATGAAAAGTTGTTTTAATGATTCCGCTGCAATGTTTATTAAAGCTAATGTAATTATATGTTTATGTCCGATGATTGGCCGGCTGTAAGTGTCCTGGGATTGGGGCCTTACAAGTTGGTATCAGAGCAAAAGTTTAAGTGAAACGGGTAAATTTTCAAAATAAACCTTAACTTAAACTGAGAATGGGACTAAGGGAAGGGATGCCAGTCCGAGTAGCTACGTGGCATCAGGTATTTCTTTAATGATAACTGGTATTACGTGCGTATTATGTGGTTTATGTGCCTTAGTAGATTTAGATACTGATGTAGTCAGGATAGGAAATGCTTGGGGTATGAAGAGTAAAGTAAGTGGCTAATCACAACTGGCCACTGTAATTAGGGACTTACTATACTTGACATAAACTGAGCTATTACCTTGAATGACTGTGTTGGTGTTTGGATCTTATAGTGTGTTAGAGGATGGCCGGTGGTAGATCGTCAAAGGTTTTGCTAGGTGAAGGTTGTGGTGGATGTGGTGCTGGACCGCGTGTCACGAGAAGCATGGGTAGGGCTGCTGAAATGGCACTCGAAGAGCCTGAGATCCATCACCCGGAAGGCAGTGATGATAGTGCTAACCTGAGGACCGCATTGAAAGAGGCTGTGGTTGAGGGAGTTCAACAGGTTATGCACACGATTCTGCCGTCTATGGTGACTGAGGTAATTAGGGCGGTGAAGAAGACGACCGTGATTGAAGTGAACAAGAAGGGTAGCAGCGACAAGAATTGGAACGGAAGCGGGTTGAACGTGGGGGTTACACTCCAAACAAGAAGGTTGCCAAGACAGATGACCGGCGTGTAGCTTCGTCCGGTGCGGAGATGAGGAAGTGTGGTAAGTGTGCTAAAGGGCATACTAGAGAGTGTAGGCGGGGATCAAACCTCTGCTTCAAATGCGGGAGGCCCGGTCATCTGGCAAAGAATTGTAGGGTGAAAAGGTGTTATAACTGTGGCGGAAAGGGTGATATAAGTAGAGACTGCAAGAAGCCGAGGGACGAGAGTTTTTGGGCAAGGAGGATGACTGGAACTGGAGGGCAGGAGACGAGCGCAGAGCCTTCACGATGACCCGGGGAGGAGGCTAGACTGGACCCCGATGTCATGTCAGGTACGTATCTAGTAACCAAACTCTTGCTTCTGTATAGTTTGATTCTGGTGCTAGTAGGAGTTTCATTTTCTGCTGCCTTCTGTGCTAAGTTGCCAATTAGGAGTAGAAGTATTGATAAGCCCTTCGATGTAGAAACTGTCATAGGTAAGTCTACCAGGATTTTTGATGTGATAGATGGTTGTGATGTGGAATTAGAAGGTCATAAATTTTCGGTTAGACCATTCGTGATGACCTTAGGTGGTTTCAATGTAGTTCTTGGGATGGATTGGTTGGCGGACTACGAGGTGAACATTGTGTGTCACAAGAAGATGATTCGGTTAATAGCGCCTGACGGGAGTATGGTGACGCTCTATGGTGATCGAGTGACTACAATCCCGAAGGTGATTTCGATGGCGGTGGCGGGAAAGTGTATGAGGCGTGGATGCAGTGCCTACTTGGCCTATGTAAAGGACGTGGATACGCCAACACCACAATTACCCGATGTACCGGTGGTGTGTGACTTCCCCGATGTAATCTCAGAAGATTCACAAGGTGTAAAACCGGATCGTGAGATCAAGTTCCAGGTAGATCGATACACGAGGCCCAACCTGTTTCTAAGGCGCCATATCGTTTAGCCCCCTCTGAGATGAAGAAATTGATGGAGCAACTGCAGGAGTTGCTCGATAAGCGGTTCCTTTGATCGAGTATCTCTCCTTGAGGTGCTATGGTCTTGTCTGCGAAGAAGAAGGACGGAAGCACGAGGATGTGTATTGACTAGGCTGACCTATAGGGATGTGAAGTTTGTATGGGGTCAAGTTCAAGAGAAGGATTTTGAGGAGTTGAAAGCAAGGTTGACTCAAGCTCCTGTCTTGTCATTACCCGAAGGAAGCGAGGACTTGGTGGTCTATTCAGATGCTTCTTACTCGGGGTTGGGTTGCGTAATAATGCAGCGAGGAAAGGTTATAGCTTACGCATCCGACAATTGAAAGTTCATGAGGTTAACTATCCTACTCATGATTTGGAGCTAGCAGCCGTGCTTCACGTTAAAGATTTGGAGACACTACCTGTATGGGACGAAGTGCACCATATTCACTGACCACAAAAGCTTGAGGTACTTCTTCGAGCAGAAGGACTTGAATATGAGGCAGAGGCGATGTTTGGAGCTCATAAAGGATTATGATTGCGAGATCCATTACCATCCGGGCAAGACCAACGTAGTGGCAGACGCCCTTAGCCGAAAAGAGAGACCCGGGCCGATTCGGGTGAAGGCTTACCAATTGATTATGACCTCTGATGTGATGACGCAAGTCAAGGAGTTTCAAGACGAGACACTGAATAAAGATCATCTTAACTCTGAAAAAATGAGAGGTCTGGTCGCGGAGTTGGGTGAAAACACACTCGGTGTTAGAACCCGATTCAGAAGAATGTGGATTCCTTGTTTTGGGGATTTATGTGGGAAGATTATGGACGAATCCCATAAGACTCTATACTCCTCGCATCCCGATGCCACGAAGATGTACCAACACATGAAGAAAGATTATTGGTGGTCGGGTATGAAACGCGATGTGGCGGAGTATGTGAGTAAGTGCCTTACTTGTTTACAAGTGAAGGCCGAGTATTAGAAGTCGTAGGGGAAGATCCAACCTTTGGATATACCAGAGTGGAAGTGGGAACATATCACCATGGACTTTATTACGAAGCTACCGCCTACTGCGCGATGTTATGATGCCATATGGGTGATAGTGGACCGTTTAACAAAGAGTGCTCACTTCCTACCGATTCGCGAAACCTATTCATCTGAGAGGTTGGCGGATCTGTTCATTAAAGAGATTGTAACTTGTCATGGTGTGTTGGTGTCTATTGTGTCTGATCGTGACACGCGGTTTACATCTAAATTTGGAAGAAATTCCATGACTCAATGGGGACGAGGTTACATATTAGCACGACTTATTATCCTCAAACGGATGGTCAATCAGAAAGGACAATTCAGACGCTGGATGATATGCTTCGGGCATGCGTAATTGATTTTGGAGGAAGTTGGGATGACCACTACCGCTAGCCGAGTTCTCATATAACAACAGTTATCATGCTAGTATTGGTATGCCTCCTTATGAGATGCTATACGGTAGGAGATGTAGAATCCCTGTTTGTTGAGGTGATGTCAGCCATAAAGAGTTAGGAAGCGTCGAGGTGGTCGAGGCTATGACTGAGAAGCAGGAAAGGATCAAGGCCTTCATGAAGGCAGCTAAAGATGGGCAAAAGTCGTATGCTGATAAACGACGTAGACCGATTGAGTTCCAGGCGGGTGATAGAGTTATGTTGGAAGTTTCACCTTGGAAGGGCATCATTCGGTTCAGAAAGGGGGGCAAGTTGAGCCCGAGATACATAGGGCCTTTCCGAATCATTGCTCGAGTAGGAGAAGTGGCCTATAGATTAGAATTAGCAGAGGAGTTAAGTGGAATTCACCCGACATTCCATGTATCTCATCCGAGGAAATGTTTAGCAGACGAGGATATGGTTGTACCACTGGAAGACATTGAGGTAGATAAACGGCTCAATTATGTGGAGCAACCAGTGGCGATTATTGAGCGTAAAGAGAAGAGGTTGAGGAATAAAGTGGTTCCTCTTGTGCGCGTAAAGTGGAAGCACAGGAAGGGATCTGAGTCTACGTGGGAGACTGAAGAAGAAATAAGACAGCATTACCCACATTTGATCGAGGAATAACAGGTTTCGAGGACGAAACCTATATAAGGGGGTGGACTTGTAATGCTCGGTTATTTTCTTTGAAGCCAAAGAAAGAAAGAAAAGAAAGAAAAGAAATAAAGTCCAAGTTAAGGGACCAATCTTGACAAAACGGGAAAATCTTTGGAAGAGTGGGTGTATAAAGGAGCATGGCTGCCCACACCCCTCTTCCATCCACCATTTCATTCGGCCAAGAGAGGGAGGAGAAGGAGAAAGGGGAAAACTTCGGGTTTTCTTGGAATCGTGTGCAAAAGTCGAAGTCTAGCGGGTTTGGATGAAGCTCTACTCGAAGGGGTTGTTAAGGTAAGTTCTAGGACCCATCTTTTACATGTTTTTGACTGATTTTGGGGCTGGAACACATAGTAAAATTGTTTTGAAGTGTTGAGTATTGAACCCGTATGTATGTGTATGTGTGTGTTTCGGGTGGGGTTTGATTTCGGGCTTGGTTGTGCTCGATTAGTGTTGTGGTAGGTGTTTCTAAGGTTTAGGATGGTTGATTTGAGCTTAGAACAGGTTTGAGAGGGTTTGGAGGCCGAAAATTGCAGATTAGGTTCAAAGAAGACTGCATTCTCCATCAGCTAGGGCTCATGCGACTGAAAGTCATGCGACCAAATGGCATGCGACTGGAGGCCATACGGCCGAAAGGCATGCAACTGAGGTCCATGCGCAAGGGTGCGACTGAGGGTCATACACATGGAATTCATGCGACTGAAGTTCATGCGCCTGGAAGGCATGCGATTGAAGGTTATGCGACTGAAGGTCATACGGCCGAATGGTCATGCGACTGAAGGTCACACGATTGAAAGTCATGCGACTGAAGGCTATGCGACTAAGGGTTCATACGCCTAAGTGTTCATGCGTATGGAAGCTCTCCATACGCATAAGTGTCCATTCGCCTATAGTGTCCATACGCCTAAGTGTCCTCATGCGCCTGGAGTGGCCATGCGACTGAGTGGTGTCCATACGCCCAAATAGGGCTCATGCACCCGGAAGAACTTAGTTTATTATCTGATTCTCGGGAGAAAAGGGTAAATGTAGGCTGTGACTTGGGAGATTCCCGGGGGTTATGTAAGTTGACTTTTAGAGGTCATAGATCTTATGATGGGCATATATGTGATGTATGATTGATGTATGATGGTATGTATGGTGTATGTTATGCATGTATGATGTTGCCCTGTATGGTGATGTTGTATGTTTATGTTTATGTTTCTATTATGTATGATTATTTTTCCATGGCTTTACGTTGAATGATTAATGAATGAAATGAAAAGTATTATGTAACGTAAAGTGGAAGATAATGAAAAAAGGAACATAATGAAAGAATGCATGCATTAATGAACGATGGAAAGAAAAGTAAGTCTTGCAAGCCTTGTATGTGGAAACACGCCCAATGAAGGGTGTTAGTTCAATGGTGTGCGGGTTAGCTATCCCAGAAGGATGCACACAGGGGTCCGTCTTTATGAACGACCATTTTTATAGAACCTTTGTCGCTTACCCTAGATACTGTGGTCATGTTGAAATGTTTATTAAAGCTAATGTAATTATATGTTTTATGTGCGATGATTGGCCAGCTGTAAGTATCCTGGGAACGGGGTCTTACAAGAATAATGATATACATAAACCTCTGGTTAGAACGTTTTATAAAGATAATGTATGGATATAAATTAAACTCTTATCAAAGTTATCTAATCATATAACTCTTCTAAAAACTAGAATGATAAATGCATAATTGTCACCTAAAATTATTTATAAATCAATAATATTATTAAATCTATGTGGAAGATAGTATGGGCTACTTTCAAGACTATCCAAACATAGATCTTTAGAAAGTTAACACGATAAACACTTACTACTACCCTCAATTTATATAATTTAACAATAGTTATGTAATTTTCTCAACTTATGAATGTCTTATCCCAAATATATGGCGCAATATCCAAATAAAATATACACATAGATAGGATGAATTCATAACAAATACAATGATTTTTACAAAGACATGTAAAAAAAAGAATGCATACTCATCTAACATTTTTAATTATTCAAGCCTCATTCAATATTCATAGTCAAATGCCATATATCTCACATATAATATGTGCAATCGATGAATAGATGCTCTAACATATAACTTTTCCAATGTTAGAACATCCACAAGATTCAATAATGTCATAAACAAAAACACACAATCATTAAAGAACATACATCACTTGTAGTAAAATCTTGACATAATTCTCACCACATGTTAGATACAAATTGTCACACCCCGACCTGTCACACCCCAACCTTGACGGCGGAAACGTCGAGATGTGAGGGTTAAGATTGTTCACAGCCACATAACGCTATAATTAAATTGCAAATATATTATTCATAAGTTTCAAAATTACATTACAAGCATAAGTCTCAATAATGAAATAAGTTTCAACATGAAATAACAAACATAATCATTTTGTTTATTAACTAGGTCCAAATCCTAGAATATGCCGGCAACATAAGTTCACTTCAAACTTGGGGGTTTTCCTGAAACATGATAAAAATAAAAGGTCAACTATAAATAGTTGGTGAGTTTCCAAGGTTTTCATACATAATATGAAAAGGTTACAAGTAGCAGTTCATGTCATAGGTTATAAGCTAGTAAGGTTATAGAACACATATCGTTACAACCAAACCTCGACTTGATTACAAGTATAAAAGATTGGCTAAGTGTATTTGGTTCCCTAGTGCACAAGCGTACGGCCCCTAGGAGTCGGCAATACCTCGACTTTAGCACCAAATAGGCTTGTCAGGCCCAAAGATCTAAGACGTCGCCAGGCTAGCAATAGTTAATGATTGTAAACAAACTATGTATCTCATATAATCACTTACAATACACAAATAACCATGACAAAATAATAAGTAGAATTGCATGTGCATTACAAGTCTCAAATGTGAATAAGTGTATCATGTATAAGTATCATGTTTCACCCCAAAATAGTGTGAAATAAAGTAAAAAGGGGACAAGGAAAACTCAAATAGATATAGGCATTACAAGATGATATAAATGATTAAAAGATAATCCAACGTATCCATTACAAGGCACCTAACATATATATATATATCAAGGTTAAGTTTAAAGGTAAGATTAACGAATAAACGTGAGCTAGGGTTTCAATTGGAATTTGGGGTTTAAGTAAATAAATAAATAAAATAAAGTAATGTAGTTGATTTGGTTCAATGAAGATGGAACAACCCAATTGAGAAATGTATGATTCAATAAACTTATTTATTGATTTAATAAAGATTAGTATAATGTGTAAAAAGAAATAATTAATTTAATAATTAATTATTTAAATTTGATAAAGAGAATTAAATAAATACTTATTTAAATGACTTTAAAATTATTTAAAATCATTTATAAAGTTTTGAACTTTTAAATGTTTTAACATAAAGGTCTTATAATACAAAACTTTATAAATGTGAATAAAGTATAATAGCTCATCATATTATTTTACAAGTTTCAAGAATTTAAACAAAATTTTAAGGAATAACTTTATTAATTAATTATTTACAACATGGTTAAAAGAATAGATGAATAAATAATATTTAAAAAAATATCAAATAACTATTTGAATAACTAGTTATTTAACAAGTGAATTTTATAATGTTTCGAAATAATCTAAATTTGAACCATAAAAGATTTTTAGTATTTAAATCACATAAAATAATTAATAATGTTTTATAACCTTTGTTATCCTATAACATCATAAGTTTATTTTAAACCTTAAAAATTAATTTAATAGTTAGTTAAAATAATCAATTAAATAGTCAATTATTTAAATAGGTTATAACATAACTTACTTGAGTTAAAGAAAACCATTATAAGGTAATGAAAGACAAACTTTTAAATAACTATTGTCATAGTTTTTATAATTTTAAACTATAAAATTAGAATATTAATTTGTTTAAAGAAAAATTTAGAAATTAATTTAATAACTTCTGAATAAGTTTAATTAACAATACTAATTTTACTTAGATTTAGTAATATATTAAGACTTTATGTAATTTAAATGAAATAAAAAAAACTAATTTTAAAATAATATGCGGGTGCCCGGGTTCGAACCCGGGACCCATTGTGTGGCCTTCATGTGTGTTACCGCTGGGCTATAAGCCCCATTTCTGTAAAAGTTTCAGTTTCAAAGTTTAAAAACACTTAATACAAAAACCCCCAATTTCATAAGAAACCTAGAATCAAATTGATTCCAATTGAACATTAAATTGATATTGTTAATGAAATCAATCATAGGGCTTTGATTGCCCATATGAAACCGAGTATAATCGTACAATTAACTTACTTGATTACGCTCGAATTGATGCTCTTAGGCTCGGATTGTGTCTCGGTTCGCTCATGTAGAACAGGGAGTTTTAAATCGATGTTGGTGATAGATTTATGAAAAATTGAGGGTGCCGAGAGTTGAAAAGGATCGAAAGAACTATTTCCCCTCTGTTATATAGTTTCAATTTGGTCTGTTACGTCTCGAACGGATCTAGGATTTGAATCGGGGCTTTGAGATGTGTTTTGAATGATTTGAGCGTTGCAGGTTCAAATTGATGTGGTAATTATGTTAGATTTGATTACAGAAACGTTTCTAGACCAAAGTTTCAACGAATTCGATTGATAACGTGTAGTAACAGTTGGATTTTCATTGAAAGTTTCGGTTTCATCTCTTCACAAAGAAACGATGATTTAATTTCGAATTAAACGAGGTTACAGGTTCGAGTCGAGGTCGCGAAAGGGTAAGAACGGTTTAATTGCATTTATTTCAACGTTTTGATATGTTTTGGTGGTCGCCGGAGGGTTGCCGGCGGTGGCCGGGCCTCTCACCGGATTTACGGGTGAGAGAAAGAGAGGAACTTGGGTTTTTTTTTTAATTTTGACACTTTTAGTCCCTGTGGTTTTAAGTTTATTATTTAAGTATAAAAACTTTCTTTTAAAGTTTCAAAGTTTACAAAAACAACCCCTTAACTTACTAAATTTAGGTTTTAAACATTTTTAAGTTAATAATTTGTTTATAAGTTATTATCATTACTAGTATTATTATTATTATTATTAACTTTAATATTATAATCTATTATTATCAATGTTGTTATTATTATTAGTATTATTACTATTATTATTCACTTAGGTAACAATAATCATTATAATTTTAAAAGATTAAGAGACAAATTAAAGCTATATGCAAAAACAATCCATAAGTTTCATATTAGGCACAATGGTCCATACAAGGATTATAGCGACGTTAACTTTTAATTAATGCAAAATACCGGATGTTACACGACCGACAGCGGAATCATCGAGGCGGACGAATGTGAATCGATTGCTCATAGCACATGGTAATAAATATGTTGAAAAAATATTAAATGTCATTTTCATTGATTAATACCAATCAATCAATACAATACAATCAATTAAAAACATTATAAAATTTGTCTTTAACTTTGACTAAGTCCAAATCCTAAGTATGCATTTAGAAGTCCACTAATCTTCATTCCTGAAATCATGTGAAAAAGTAACGAGTCAGCTAACGAATTAACCGGTGAGTAAACACAGGTTTGTATACATATATAGATTGATTAAAATGATTGTAAACAATTCAATTCACATGGCAATGTCAAGACTTATAATACAATAATATAACATAAAAGACAAACCAACACAATCAAACCTAATGACTGACTTGACTCGGTCCGCAAACGAAGCATTATAGAATGAATGATTCCGGTTCCAATCACCACGCGACTAAACAAATGGGGTGGGTTTGTCAAACCAATAGATCTATCATTGTTATCGTGGTTGCATGAATTAATGATTGTATCATCAAGTTTATCTAACTATGAACACATAATTGTAAGTAGTAACATGGCATGTCTTGAATTGAATTTAGAATGAAATAGAATAACAATAAATAACAATGATTAAATATTGAGTCACATGATTTCTCCAAAACATAAAACATATAAAAAGGGCTATGAAAACTCACTTGGTATATTAGTATGGTTTGAATAATATGCAAGATTAGACACCAACAGTTCCCTCACGAATTTACCCTAAAGAATGGTGTCTTAGATAAAGCAAAATAATGATTGAAGAATAGATATGAATTAGGGTTACAATTATGATTTGAGGGTTTTTAATAACTAGTTTAAGAATAATGTATTTAGAAAATAGATAAACTAAGATTGATAATGATATTGAAAAAGTTTGTGAAGTTATCATACTAAATATTATCTAAATATTTAATTATTTAAAAAGAATTGATTAAATAATGTTTGAGTATTAAAGTGTGAGAAAGAACCAATTTAATACTTAATTATTTAGTTTTGGTCAAAAATAAATAATAGAAAATTTTATTATTACAAGACATTGGATTATAATGATTTGAAATAGTTTGAATAAAATTTATTACCTATAAATGAATTAATAATATTTTATAATATTAATGATGTTTTATAATTAGTAAAAATATAAACTTAAGTTGTTTTAATAATTTCCAAAAAAATTAAATAATAATTTTTTTTAGGTCAAAGTTGTTTAATGAAATAATTTTTTTCTATATAATAGATTGCTAATTTTCTGGAATTAAAAATGCAAAAGAAAAACATTTTAAAAATGGTGTAGGGCGCCCGGATTCGAACCCGGGTCCCCTGTTTGAATGTTGCGTGTGTTACCATTGGGCTAAAGCCCCACATCTGTTTTATTTTGGTTTTTAGTTAACAAAAGTGTTATTTTAAACAAACCCCAATTTCCTCAGAACCCTAGATTGTTGATAACCCAAATTGAACCCGAAAAGCATGTTGTTAACCAGATCAATCATAGGGCTTTTGATTAACGTGATTAAACGAGTATGGATGTGAATCAAATTACCCGAATTGAAGACGAATTCGATGAAGAATACAGAGAAATGGGTCGCGACCGATGGAATCTGCTTTGGGGAGTTTTGTTATGATAACAATCCAATTAGATGCGTGCAAAGCTTCCCTAGATGATGATGATGAAAAGCCCTAAACCAATTTCGATTGAGATTGTCTCGAATATAGAGTTTGACTTGTGGCAGGTTGCGACTACAATTGATAGTCGATGATGATATGTGTGAGTGTTTTAGATGAAATTGAGAGTCCTAATAGTTCGAATGGGTCAAATGGAGTGTTTTGTTCACTTAAATAGATCCAATTTTGCTCCGTTTCAAGTTGATGGATATAATGGAATGGATTCGGTTGTTTTGATTTAGTTTGACGAGTTTTATTTGGTTTCAATTGTAATTAATCAGTCATTTGAATTCTAGTTAACTAGATAAGCGTTTCTGGTCATACAATTGGTTTAATTCGATTGAATCTGAGTCGAAACAAATCAAGATTTGAAAGGGGTTATCGGTATCAAATTGAACATACAAAGACAATGTTTGAATTCGATTTCTAACCGGTCACATATTTGAAACTAACTCGCGAAGCCAATTCATCAATTTCGTAGGGTTAAAATCGGTGTTTGGAATGGTTTTGGGGCAGCCGGAGGGCCGCCGGAGTTTTGGTCGGAGAAACAAGGGTTGACGGGGAGGGGGTTTGGGTTTAAAAGAAACTTACACTTATGGTCCCTCAAGTTTGAATTGTTTATTATTTTTAACAGAAACTTTTTAATTAAGTTTCATAAATTACAAAGTAAACCCTGAACTTATAAAACTAATTTGAATAATGAATCAAATAATTATTTATAATCATTTATAACTTTTATAAAAACTTCACAACATAAATATTTATTATAACTTTATAACTTAAACTCATGATTAGTAATAAACTCTATACTCTTTGTAAAACATTAAAATTTAATTCTTGGATATTAAATGACTTAAGTTTCATAAAATTATTTATGAGACATTATAAGATTATGAAGGTAATTCACTAATAAAAATTTAAATGACATAATTATTGTGTTTGAAACATTAAAGTAAATTAAATAATCACAAAATGAATTCGGTTTCCAATATTGACTAAAATGGATTCGGGTTTGGGTTTTAGTTTCAAAATGGGCAGATATTACAGTCTCCCCTACTTTAGGAAATTTCGTCCCAAAATTTAATCAGGAGAAGACTTTATACAGAAAGGTGATGATATTTGGAAATTTCTTGACAAAACAAATAGAATCATAAATGGGATTGGGCTTTTGGCTAACAACTTTTATATTTCAGACGGTGCAAGACAATAGATTGGTTTTGTCGCGAATTAACATAAGGAGATAAAGAAATCAATACAAACTTGACTTGATGAATGTAACAAAGACATATAAATATTTTTTGGGCATTAACATCAATAACGTAAACGCTAAAGCTACATCTTTTATTGGCATTTGACATCAATTAAGACTAACACTTATTGGTTGTTGATCAGGAATGTAGCGTTCACTACATCATTATTGTTTTGAGCTTGATGAGAATTGATGTTAAAAGCACATCCTTGAGCCACAGGAACAGTGTTAACGAGTTAAGGGCATTGGTTGCGAAAGTGATTTGGATCATCACATTGGTAGCATGCTCGACCTTGAGTAATCATAAGAGGATGTTGAATGACAGGTGCATTAACTTGAGCCTTAGCAACATTCTTGTATGTGTTGGAAGTATGACCAAAATATCCACAATTGGTGCATTGACGACATTGTGTGTGAACAGGATGATGATACTTGCATTTGTTGCATTGTGGAAAAGGTCCAGTATATGGTTTCTTTATCGGAGCTTGATTAACAAAAATTGATGGATGAGTTGGTGCAAATTGATTAACTGGAACGGTAGGGGTAACCACAGCAAAGTTGAGACTTAACCTTCCTCTTCTTGTCATTAGAAGTTTCAGGCTCATCTTCTTTGGTCTTTTCAGTAGAAGGCTTCTCAGTTTCCTTCTTACTTCCCTTCCTTGTCAATGTTCCAGCTTTGACATGATTGTCGGTCAATTGGGCAGCTAGTTGGATAGTGTCTTCCAGGGTTACAGGATTTCTTCCCCAAACGGTATCTTGAATTTGCATAGGAAGACCACCGATGTATTTCTTAATGGCTCGAGATAGAGGAGTGACTAAATGAGGAACAACAAGACTTAGTTCATGGAATCTTTTGGTATAAACTAGATTTTCTCTACTTTCCTGGGATAAATCCCAGAATTCAGCTTCCAGTTTCTGGATTTCATTTCTCGGGCATAATTCTCGAGTCATGAGTTCTTTGACTTCATTCCAAGTCAATGCCATAGCAACATCAGTTCCACGGGTTCGTTTCTCCCCGTTCCACCAAGTGAGTGCTCTCTTTTGAAGTACACTTGTAGCATAGCTAACCTTAAGATTCTCGGGACACTCACTATTGAGGAAAGTGTTCTCGATACTCTCGAACCACTGTAAAAGCCCAGTGGCTCCTTCGGTCCCGCTGAACTTGGTGGGATTGCAAGAACTAAAGTGCTTGTAAGTACAAGCTCGTGGAGGGTTAGGTACAGCCGGGTTTTCAACAAGGTTAGTGCCTTGATTCAGATAGGTAAGTAGTGTCGGGATGACCGCAACAACTTCACGTGTCACAATGGCAGCAATCTTGCGACTAGAGTTTCCAGATCGGGATCGGTTTTGACGAGAAGACATGCTAAAAGATTTTGGAAGACTTTTATGAGTATCGGATAATGTGTTTTATAATTTTAAACAGTTAATTTGATGATAAGATGATTTAAAATAACAATGAGATGTTTCGAGTGTAAACATTCGATTAGCAACCAAAACGAATACGTTGACTTATCAAAGTATTAGGTCAACCATAACTTTAATGAAAACATGCGTACCTATAAGCGGACACTCACCCCAAGGTTCCCAGGTAAGGTAAACGGATCCATCGATTGATTTGGATTTATATTAATACCTTGCCTAGACAGAACACCTCGAGATACAGGCATCTCACTCTTCCAGCATTACATGTTTTCAGTCATGTGACACCAACTTTGACGAGATTTAAAAATTATGGATAATAATTCAAAATTTTAAATTTGAAGACCATTTGATTTAGGCAAACAATGCCTTTGGATATGATTTGAGAATCGTGTGTGCATTGTTAATAATCAACGGGTAGAAATAATCACATAAGGCATATAATCAAGTATAAGCATAAAAAGCAATAAAAATCACATCTAAGCTTATGAATTACATGGGAGAACTCATGAATGAGGTAGTTATAGTCTAGGACATTCCATTTCTAATAACCTAATTCCCTATAACCATGGCTCTGATACCAATCTGTCACATCCCGACCGACGGCGGAATCATCGAGGCGGACGAATGTGAATCAATTGCTCATAACACATGGTAATAAATACGTTGAAATAATATTAAATGTCATTTTCATTGAATAATACCAATCAATCAATACAATACAATCAATTAAAAACATTATGAAATTTGTCTTTTAACTTTGACTAAGTCCAAATCCTAAGTGTGCATTTAGAAGTCCACTAATCTTCATTCCTAAAACCATGTGAAAAAGTAACGAGTCAGCTAACGAATTAGCCGGTGAGTAAACACAGGTTTGTATACATATATAGATTGATTAAAATGATTGTAAACAATTCAATTCACATGGCAATGTCAAGACTTATAATACAATAATGTAACATAAAAGACAAACCAACACAATCAAACCTAATGACTGACTTGACTCGGTCCGCAGACGAAGCCTTATAGAATGAATGATTCCGGTTCCAATCACCACGCGACTAAACAAATGGGGTGGGTTTGTCAAACCAATAGATCTATTATTGTTACCGTGTTGCATGAATTAATGATTGTATCATGAAGTTTATCTAACTATGAACACATAATTGTAAGTAGTAACATGGCATGTCTTGAATTGAATTTAGAATGAAATAGAATAACAATAAATGACAATGATTGAATATTGAATCATATGATTTCCTCAAAACATAAAACATATAAAAAGGGCTATGAAAACTCACTTGGTATATTAGTATGGTTTGAATAATATGCAAGATTAGACATCAACAGTTTCCTCACGAATTTAACCTAAGGAATGGTGTTTTAGATTAAAGCAATATAATGATTGAAGAATAGATATGAATTAGGGTTACAATTATGATTTGAGTGTTTTTAATAACTAGTTTAAGAATAATGTATTTAGAAAATAGATAAACTAAAATTGATAATGATATTGACAAAGTTTGTGAAGTTATCGTACAAAATATTATCTAAATATTTAACTTTTAAAAAAAGTGATTAAATGATGTTTGAGTATTAAAGTGTGAGAAATAACCAATTTAATAATTAATTATTTAGTTTTCGTCAAAAATAAATAATAGAAAATTTTATTATTACAAGACATTGGATTATAATGATTCGAAATAGTTTGAATAAAATTTATTACCTATAAATGAATTTATTATATTTTATAATATTAATGATGTTTTATAATTAGTAAAAATATAAACTTAAGTTAATTTAATAATTTCCAAAAAAATTAAATAATAATAACTTTTTTAGGTCAAGGTTGTTTAATGAAATAATGTTTTGTTATATAATAGATTGCTAATTTTCTGGAATTGAAAATGCAAAAGAAAAATGTTTTAAGGTGTAGGGCGCCCGGATTCAAACCCGGGTCCCCTGTTTGAATGTTGTGTGTGTTACCATTGGGCTAAAGCCCCACATCTGTTTTATTTTGGTTTCTAGTTAACAAAAGTGTTATTTTAAACAAACCCCAATTTCCTCAGAACCCTAGATTGTTGATAGCCCCAAATTGAACCCGAAAACGATGTTGTTAACCAGATCAATCATAGGGCTTTTGATTAATGTGATTAAACAAGTATGGATGTGTATCAAATTACCCGAATTGAAGACGAATTCGATGAAGAATACAGAGAAATGGGTCGCGACCGATGGAATCTGCTTTGGGGAGTTTTGTTATGATAACAATCCAATTAGATGCGTGCAAAGCTTCCCTAGATGACGATGATGAAAAGCCCTAAACCAATTTAGATTGAGATTGTCTCGAATATAGAGTTTGACTTGTGGCCGGTTGCGACTGCAGTTGATAGTCGATAATGATATGTGTGAGTGTTTTAGATGAAATTGAGAGTCCTAATAGTTTGAAGTGGTCAAATGAAGTGTTTTGTTCACTTAAATAGACCCAATTTTGCTCCATTTCAAGTTGATGGATATAATGGAATGGATCCGGTTGTTTTGATTTAGTTTGACGAGTTTTATTTGGTTTCAATTGTAATTAATCAGTCATTTGAATTCTAGTTGACTAGATAAGCGTTTCTGGTCATACAATTGGTTTAATTCGATTGAATTTGAGTTGAAACAGATCAAGATTTGAAAGGGTTATCGATATCAAATTGAACATACAAAGACAATGTTTGAATTCTATTTCTAAAAGGTCACAGGTTCGAAACTGACTCGCGAAGCCAATTCATCAATTTCGTAGGGTTAAAATCGGTGTTTGGAATGGTTTTTGGGCCGCCGGAGGGCCGCCGGAGTTTTGGCCGGAGAAACAAGGGTCGACGGGGAGGGGGTTTGGGTTTAAAAGAAACTTACACTTATGGTCCCTGAAGTTTGAATTGTTTATTATTTTAAAAAGAAACTTTTTAATTAAGTTTCATAAATTACAAAGTAAACCCTGAACTTATAAAACTAATTTGAATAATGAATCAAATAATTATTTATAATCATTTATAACTTTTATAAAAACTTCACAATATAAATATTTATTATAATTTTATAACTAAAACTCATGATTAGTATAAACTCTATACTCTTTGTAAAACATTAAAATTTAATTCTTGGAAATTAAATGAATTAAGTTTCATAAAATTATTTATGAGACATTATAAGATTATGAAGGGAATTCACTAATAAAAATTTAAATGACATAATTGTTGTGTTTGAAACATTAAAGTAAATTAAATAATTACAAAATGAATTTGGTTTTCAATATTGACTAAAATGGATTCGGGTTTGGGTTTTAGTTTCAAAATGGGCAGATGTTACACAAATTGTCAAAGAACATTGAACTTTATTTAATCTAAGTGATAAAGAGTGTTTAGCTCATAAAACTTACAAAAACCACAACCAAGCCTGCAAGAATAGATGAATCATGATTAATTAAGAGTTTATCAAACCAAAACTAGAAGAAGTGGGGTTATGTGTTGTTATATTCCTCGTTAGAGTGCATAATCTTCATTCATGGTTTTTCTTCCTTCATTAAATGGTAAAAATTACCTTAGGCGTTGAAAAGAACTAGGCTTATAAATTTTTAGAGTTTTGTCTAGAAAGTAAGACTCAATTTAGGTTAAAAATCATATTTGCGGTTGCGCACGATCGTGTCTATAAGTGAAAAAACTATCTCAACCATTAATTGCTTGAAAAGTTGATCAAGACGATCCATGATGACTCACATGGGCATGCCGAAGTGGGACATGACATTCGTGTTAGTAGCGAAACTCATAAAACTTAAGTTTTTCTCCATAATCACTAAGAGGCCGGTTAATGCTACACAATTTAAATTAAACACAATTAAGTGTTGATCCGAATGAATATGCAACCAAGAAATGCTTGACACGAGGGATAATATATTATTAACATGTATATTATTATATATCACTTATCAAAAATCATATCCTCAAAATTCAGACATAATACCAAGATGAAACCACGCTTTTCCCGATAATGTAATCCGTCAATAACATTCTTGTGACCTTAGACATGGAGTATGTCTGGTATCGTTTTTAGTGTTCGTCAGCCTTATTTCGGAACATACATCGATTTAGCAGTGATACAATTGTCTATCAAAATATATCAGTTACCATTAGCAGGTTGAGAACACGACATGTTTCTTAATTAAGTTGTTTAGCAATACTTAATTTATGAAGAAGTTGAAAAGTAGTATAACTTTTGAAAGTTGTAGGTTTTGATAGATGTCTTTAAGGATGACCCAACTTATTCAGACAAATACTAACCCAGTGATTGTTGTTTATTCAACAAAAGAAAGAACGGTTACGGTAAACAAAATTAACGGACGTGATCCAATTTTTCCATTCTAGTACTCTTCAAGCCCACTATCGAAATTAAGATCTCTCGTGGGGCATAGGAAGCGCGATTATAACATAACAGTTTTCGTCTAATAATATCTAACTCGAACAAAATTGAAAAACTCTTATTCAAACATATTATAACATATATAAGAAGTAGGAATATATATACATACGATACAAAACTAAGCCTAATACACCACATCTACGTTGATATACGATCAACACAATACAATACCATACTATACCATTTACAAATATAGAACATAGGAGAAAAATACTCTTACAAATACTTTATAAAATAAGTAAAAGACCGATCATCAAATCAAGATCGAGCATTACTAGCTACACCGTATTCATTATGGCCATTTCTACCATTAATCATCTTCTCCGATTTTGCGGCTTTCTTCCTCCTTAAGACCACAAACCATGTGTAAGCTTCCAAAAACACTGCAATAATGGCTAAGACTATGATAATGCCACTATAAGATCTCTTCCATTTATGTGGAGGGTGTAAAATATGGAAGCCTTTGAATATGTTGATGATTCCCATAATGATGATGCCATAGCCAAGTGAATGGTGGTAGATGTTCCAATAAATCCTGTATTTGTGATCTTTCCTTGGCCTTACAAGCAAAGCAATTACCTACGTATGTACAACCAACCAAATCTTTAAACAACCTTTTAGTTCCAACGGCTTAAGTTAATGTATAACTATTTTTCATCTTTTATTTCCGAATTTAGTCATTATCACAAAATTATAGTAGCACTAAAAATACATAAAAAAAGTCAATTCTTTTTTTTTTTGTATTGAAGTCTTTAAACTTATATAGGATGCACGTAATTTATGAATTTTTATAGCATAATGTCTCTTTCCATAACATTCACACTTTTGTAAAATTAACTTTCTACCCTTTTGATTAAACAATTTGGCCACCTAACTATTTACTTTAAAATTTTACTTTTCCGAGTTTGTCCACTAAAGTTTAGTAATTTTACAGTTTGCCCGTTGATTTATTTTGTTTTACTATTACGACTAAACTTTATGATCTTAGAGTTTTGTTTCGTTTTTTGACTTTAGCTACTAATATTTAGGATCTTACAAATGTCCCCCTAAACTACTTATAGTGAGGTTTATGATCTTAGAGTTTTGTTTCGTTTTTTGACTTTAGCTACTAATATTTAGGATCTTACAAATGTCCCCCTAAACTACTCATAGTGAGGTTTATTTTGTAGAGTTTAGCCACAAAAGTTTAGTATTTTTATAGTTTCATCACCAAACTTCAATTTTATAGTTTCCGACAAGCCGGACAGTCAACGACCAAAGTAACGCTGTATTGTGTGTGGGAAAATGATTAGCCTCCAGCCACGTATTTTTAGAGTTTGATCATTAAAGTTTATTATTTTAGAGTTTCACCACAAGACTTCGTTTTTATAGTTTCCGACGAGCTGGCTCGACAATGACCAAAGTGACGTAGCCATGCGTGTGGAAAAATAACTGGACCCCATCACATAGCGCAGAGGAACAAAAACTAGTTTTCATGAAAAAATAGTTATATTGATTTTTTAATGATATTAACATTTTGAATTTATAAATATTAGTTTATTAAAGATTTTTTTAACACTAACTCTTTAAATTTGTAATTAATTAGCATCATCACAACAAATATTGTAATTAATTATGGATCCCCAACAACTTGAAGTTTTTAATTCTTGCCTAAATAAAGGCGCATGCATGATAGAGTCCATTGCCTATTAGCAGAAGACCAAAGTTTGATTCTATAAATTTGGAATTGGTGTAGTTCATAACAATGAGTAGAATAATAGTAACAGTTAAAAAGTAAATAAACTCTTTAAAGAGCCTAGAGGTGGTACCTGGAGAGTGGCCACACAAAAGAGGATGATACCGATGATTCTGTGCGAGGTGAACTCGATGCCTTGGGACTGGCTGCCAAGCCGGATTCCAGTGGCCCAACCGGCTACTCCAATGATGTATGCTGAAGTTTGACATGTGACATGTAGGTAGAACCATGCAGGGTCTACTGATTCGAAGACCCTAATGTATCGCGCCATCATAGCGCCAAGCGGCATCATGATCCCCCAGCTGATTGCGTTTAGGATGCCATGAATCTGCATCACTTCCAAATCAAGTTAATCATCATCACCAAGATAAACCAGAAATTTTTTGCAAAGGGCTCATAGCCAAAGCTATTATAGTGTGTAGTAAAGGAGT
Organism: Flaveria ramosissima; assembly: GCA_025215565.1. NCBI lineage: Eukaryota > Viridiplantae > Streptophyta > Magnoliopsida > Asterales > Asteraceae > Flaveria > Flaveria ramosissima. Next base: position 70,297,743 of record CM046046.1, on the reverse strand, counting down.
TAATTCTTATAAGGTTGAATGTTCTAGTGACACCAATTTAAGGGTGTGTATAAAATATCCGAATGAAAAATCTGAAATTCCAAAACCAATTTATCTGAAAATTCGGATATCTAAATTTGAATATATAAAATTCGAATATATTTATGGATTGGGAATCGAGCAAAGATGTTAGAAAATTTGGATAGTTCATATATTCGAACCATCCGATATTTTATATTTATATACACCTTTTATATTTTTATAATTTAAAACATAAGCAAAAGCAAATTGAAAACCATAATATAATATTTATATATTTGTGTGTAATTTTAATTTTAATTTTGATAGTTTAAAGTTATTATTATATCTGTACATAATTTTACTTTTTTAGTTTTTTTCAGATTTCGTTTCGCTATCTGAATTCATATCCGAAAATTCTAATATCCATAATTTCATATGCGGTTTCAAATAGGGAAATTAGTTATTCAAAACTCTTTTCGGATATCTGAATTTGAACGCCCCTACAACTTAAGATTTAGTAGTAGGTTTAGGGAGTTTGCGAGTTAACCATTTTCAAAAAATAAAATAAATAAAAAAAATTATTAAAACTTTAAAAACTCACGTTTCTTTTCTTGGTTTTTGCACTTCCTGCTCTTGTTGCACTCCCATATTGGCCCGAAACAACATTTAGTGTACCCATAGACTTAATATGATCACCAGAAGTAGCATGAACCATAGGGACATTATTCAAAACATGCCCATCTTGCCAAACTTGATTCAGCTTCGTGCTCACATTTTGCATATCCAAAGTAGCAAAAATAATAATCTCATTATTCGAATAAGCAGCCGACAAGTCAGAAACCGAGAAACTCAAGTCACCTTCCCGCAACTGCGTGGAATAACCTGTAACAGGTGAAGTGTAAACCTTCATCTTGCCATTTGATTGCTTGAATGCTACAAGTGCTTGTGAGCCAACCATGCCTTGAGAAGTTGGATTGATGGCCCACGCGACCCACCGCGAAGAACCAACGTTCCTGTGGCGGTACGCGATCTTGAGTGTTTCGGAAGATGGATTGTATGTGTAATGGAGAAAGGAATTCAAAACTGGGAGATCATTACAAGCATTGAATATTTTGTTGCTTGCAAATGCATAGTTTGAGCAAGTTTTAGCAAATGATGATGAAAACATAGTTGCCATTATAGTAAATGACAAAATTACCCCTCTTGACCAAAATTTTATGTGAAATTGATTCATTTTTTTGTTTAAGAATAATGCAAACACACACATACACACAACAGGAACCTTGATTATGAGGAAGTTATGAAGGAACATCAGTGTAATTATAGGCAAGTGAGGTGAAGTTGGTGGGGGGTATTGTGTTAGGTTAGTTTGGTATCGAATGTTCTATTTATGTGACATATATTTGTTTATTTGGTGAGAGTTTGATAGTTCGACTAATGATAGAGAAAGTGTTTGTTTGCTTGTATTTGAAAACAATCACAACCACCGTATCTGACTCAAAATGCTCCGTGTTCTCGAAAACTAATTTTGTGTACAACCATATTATATATTCGTGAGTTACTTGATGACTCGTTAAAAACTCGAGCTGAAGTTAAACGAGCTCAAAGGTCAATTCCATGTTGAATATTGTTTAATAAACAAACTCGAATTGAGCTTCATAATACCAGCCTAATAGGGTCGACATTTTAAACATAGATTTTTATTTTCTTAATATGATATATTATTGCAGAATATATAGTGTAGTTATAATACAAATGTTTGTTTTATAGATATTTTCTTTGTATATATAACTATAATTAAAAATATATAATGGTGTAATTTCATACAAGTGACTCGAATTCCAGGGTTAAATAGGAGAAACATGAAAACAATGAGGATTCATTGAGCAAGCACTACATGCAACTCCAAAAATAATAATATTACTATTAAAATACCGTGAGGATTAGAAAATATATATTTTCTAACCGTATATATAAGTTTCAAACTAATGATAACGAGTTTTTTTACCCTGCCGCGCGTTTACATTAATACCCGAGTCATTTCCAATTAGGTTCAAACGTATACTTAATCGATTTTATACTAACATATATACTTTAAGTAAATTGTACAAAAGTAGACTTTAAACTTTAAAAACTCATGGAAGATGGGAGGTTCAAAACGACATTACAAAGTTTTTAAAAAATTCTAGAGGTGAGAATGCAAAGATTTATAATAAGGCGTATAAAAAGGCACATGTGTATTTTATATTTGACCGAGTCAATTCGAATTTTAATATAAAAATATAGAAAACTAAGAATAACTTGTAAGTTGTAAGTAAGGTATTTATAAAAATATAAACGTAAGAAATTAAACCGGAACTTTAAAATCTTGAGAAGGTGAAATTGACATATCAAAAACTTTTTAAAACGTAAAACAAAACATAAATTTAAAAAGGTGCATGTTGATGGATAACACAAAACTTTAAAAGAATATGGGTCGTGTGATTCGAACCAACGACCTGCCCCACAAAACACATGCGTTCTACCACTGCGCCAAGCATGTAGTCTAAGTAATACTTTGAAACGCGTATATATATACGTAAAGTAAATGCGGAGAAATAAAAAAAAGAAACTTTTTTTGAGGTGTGGGCCAATGGTTAGTTGACACGTGGCAAGGCCGGTGGGACCCCTACCGACCTTGCTAAATGAGTGATAGTAAATTCACACAAAAGAAATTCAATTTCCAACCCAATTTTTTTTTATTTCTCTCGATGGATATGTTGGAATTTAACCTTCCATCATTTTCATCTGAGTCTTCAACTTTCGAGAGTAAAGTAGAGAGAAAAATGTCAGGACGAGTAGAAGAAAGTTTGAATTTCTGGTACCTCGATCTCGGCATCCACAGACAAAGTTAAGACACCGCATCAAGTTGAATGTTTTATTTGTACTTTCAATTTATTTAAAAAGTTTTCTTTACTTAGTTTAATAAAAGTTTTACTTATAATTTTAAATTTTAAGAAGGTTTTATTTTTTTTGTTTTATTAAAAATGTTATATTGTTACGGTATGTGTAGGGAGACAATTGTGAATCTTCTCAAAACCGTTTAATGGAGCATTATTCGGGCGATAACATTCTAACGTTCACACCAAGATATTTCGATGAAGATTTTAGAAGAATAAAGATTTATTTTAGAGAAGTTGTGAGTAATTCTAAATGACTTATAATGCAAGGGGTTGTCAAAGTTTTACATCTCTACAAAAGTGTACACAAATAATACGAAAGCTAGCATGCGAGAATGCCCCTGATGCGCTCGATATATTAAGAGCTAGCATGCGAGAATGCCCCCAACGCGCTCGATATATCAAGTGCTAGCATGCAAGAATGCTCCCGACGCGCTCGATATATCAAGAGCTAGCATACGAGAATGTCCTTGGTGCGCTCAATATATTAGGAAAATGGTGTACGTGTGCATTATACGCAATGGAGAATGCGGAAAGAAAAGAAGACATGATGGAGGTAAAAACTATATATACGTTCAGATTTTAAAAGTTCACCGTTTTAAGTTTTGAAATTTACTAAAATTCGTCAAGGTTGCACGGATCAAATTGTACTTTTGCAATGGTATGTGATAGACACTACTTAGGGGTGGGTTAAAGAAACTGTCAGCTGTTATATAAACACCCTTTGACTTTTCTTCACGGCCCGTGAAGACTCTTACGGGCCGTGAAGGGTCTCCGGTAAATTAAACTTTTGAATTAACCAGTTACGACTGTGACACTCTTAACGGGCTGTAACATTAAAACCGTGAGAGCCTTCACGGGCCGTGAAAGAAGTAAATCACGGCCTGTGACACTCTTCACGGGCCGTGAAGGTTGTCCACGTATTTTTTGTTTTTTGATTATTTATCGATTTTCGTGATTATTCGTTTTTTATAATTATTTGATGTGATGTATTATTTCTCGTAAAACGTGTATCAATTATTTGATTTGATATAATATTCTATATTTAAGGGATACATTTTAGGGTTTTATGAAACAATATCAATCAAGATAAGTAAAATGTCAGATCGGAAAAATAATAGAAGGCGCACGAATGAAGTTGCTTCTAACTCACGTATAATTGTTGAAAGTATTCCGGAACCAATTGATAACCATAATTGGCATAATGGCAAAAATTGGTCTCGGAATATTATGCAGCTTTTACGAAACGGAGATGCTGAATTATGTAGGGTATATTACATGGGTGTTGTGGATCTCCACTTACAATTTTGGCGAGGGCTTTTTGGGAACACAGCTTTGTGTTCAGATGTAAGATTTTAAATTAGAAATTGTTTTACCCTAAAATAATTATTTTAATATATATTTATTGTTATTTATAGCATATTCGGGCGTGGACAAATAGACTGATGATCTGGCGATTTGAAGAAATAAGTAGAATAGAAGAGTTGCCGGGTAATGATCGTTGGACGATTCTTCTATTTGAGTGGCTTAACTTAATGTACGTGGGATCCGTTGATGGTAATGAATATGCAGGTGTACGGTAATATTGTTTTCGTGTTATAGTTATGATTTAATTTATCTAAAAAATATATAATTATGATATTATTTTTTACAGGTGTACGTACCGATCATTGATGATGATGAAAATTGGTATCTTTTTTAAAATTTCTATGGAGTCACTACAAGTTCATATATTCTTTCCTTTTAAATGTTGTCCAAATACGTGTGATGATTAGTGATGCATTCATCGTAATGTTCGAGCGATTATTGTACAATTTGAATCGTATTTCCTTTATTTTCTTGGACGTATACATTATTGGCAGCAATCTGAGCAAGTAGAAATTGAAGAATTGTTAGTGTCTGATGAAACTGTGTGGCCTTTAAATGCATGTCATATTGGTCGAGATTCAGGAGTTGTTATTTGTATGTTATTACGTAGACCGGTTCAAAATAGATATTTAGAGTGACATGAAAATAATTTACAAGATGCTTACCTTAGATTCCGACGATTTATGGCAGAGAACTGTATTCAAGACGAAAAATATAATTATTTAATAAATAATATTTTTATTTAATTATTAATAATAATACTCGGACAATCTAATAAAAGTAACATAAAACTAACTCGAAATACAATCTTTAATCTCGTTGACTTTTAAGAAAGTTCCAAGCCGCAACATAATTAAAAGATGTTCCGATTCTTCGCCAGTATTGTTCTTGAGCCCTTTCCATAATGTCTGCATCATTCCATAGAGTGTTTCGCTTGTCGTAAACGTTATCGTATATTGAGTGAAATATCGATAATTTTCTCCTCAAATCGAACCATTTGCTGCTAAGTTCCTGAGTGGTTTGATAATGATCACGTTCTAGAATTTGATGAAAACACTTTGATATATGCTTCCAATAAATTGAACACTCCCCGAAAATAGTACCCGAATTTTCTAGACAAGATCTTGCTAAAGTGACATCTTCTTCGTCAGTTCAAGGATTTTGATGTTGTGATGTAACCGATAGTGAACTTGATGTAGACGTTGTCGAAATCATATTTTTTGTAAATATATTAGGATTTTGATGTTTGAGTGTATTTTTTGTGTGTAAATATATTAGTATTTATAGATGAAAAATAATATATTAAAAAAAATTAAATCTTCACGAGATGTGAAGCTCTTCACGGCCCGTTAATACCAATGAATATATTTTAAGCCGTTAAGGCTTACAACCGTGACACCCTTCACGAACCGTTAAGCCCAACGGCTATTTTTTGAACTTTATGCTTCACGACCCGTGATGGGTCTTACAGGCAGCGAAGCCTTAACGGTTAATATTTTTATTACAAAAAAGCCATGACCGTGAGGAGCTTCACGGGCCGTGAATAATATCTTCACGGGGTGTAATATACTTCACGGGTTGTGAAGCTTTTAATATATAAGCTTCACGCCCTGTAAGTCCATTTACGCCCACTTTCACTAATTCTATTCTCTCTGATACAACTCTCTCCATTTTCAGTTTGACCCCATCTTAGTCATTTTTCTTCTATTATCAGGTACGTAACTAATTTCTTTTTAATTTTATCTAATTACACTTTATTATGTATAAATTTAAAATTAAAATCCAATTTTTTTTTTAAAAAAAAATCAGAGGGTTACAGGTCGTGATCAAGCTTCACGGCTCGTAACCCTTTTAGCCTTCAAAAGGTTACGAGTCGTGAAGCATAATCACGGCTTGTAACCCTTTTAACCTTCAAAAGGGTTACGAGCCGTGAGATTACTTCACGACCCGTAACCTTTTGAAGGCTAAAAGGGTTACGAGTCGTGACCATGCTTCACGGCCCGTAACATTTTTGATTTTAAAAATACATTTTTTAAAAATAATTTTGTTTTTAAAATTACTTTTTAATAGATTATGCCGACGTGTAAGTGTGTGCGTCCTGAGACCGGGCCCAAGGGTTATAGGGAGATTTTTTAGACCCTCACCCGCATCTTAAGTTTTCACAAGAGACCACGCCGCATAGACGACTTTGGAGGTTGTTAGCTCGGCCCCTCACGGGTACCCGTTCCATCGACTAGGAGGTGCTGGAGTCGGTAGGTGATTTGGAGCGTGCTGAGGCACTAGTTAGGGCTGAGGACTTGACACCGTGGCGGCAATGTTCGATTACGACTATAGGAGGGCCCAATGGGAGCTTACGTTGGAGTTCATGTCTACTTTTTTATTCACTCCCGCCACAGATGGAGATGACCCCCTTATCCATGTTGCTGTTCGGTTCACGTTGGGGGGTCGGAGATCGGAGTTCAATGATGGCGTGGGTGGTCGTCCTCGGATTTTACAAGGAGGAGGAGGAAGGCTATGTCCGTTTCCTCACGGAGGAGGTTTGATCTGAGCCTTGTCCTCTGGTGGGGTGGTGGCTAACCATCTCGGATCAGCGATGGGAGAGCACTATTCGCGCGACTTCGATCAGAGATCCTTTGCACCGATATCTACATCAGTGCATTATCGGCACCATTGCCGGGTGCGACCAGAGCACCAAGTAGGTTTCGCTCGGAGATGTCTTTTTTGTGAGCTTTGATTAGCCCTAGCAGGGTTAATCTTGCTCACTGTATGATGGCTTATCTACTTTCCGTTGTTACAGGGAAGGTAATATATCATTTACCTTATTTTTGAATTATTATTTAATTATTAATTGTTACGAATATTAAATAATTAATTTATTTCTTACTTAATTGTTTACAGATGGATTGCCCTTTAGTTTGTGGGGCGTATATCATCGTCATTGTCTCCCGTTTAGGGATATACACTGATGCGCTACTTGCACGTCAGACGAGTGACGCCCCGTCTCGGATATTAGGCCGCCAGACTGTGCTGGCCATGGGTATTTCCGCCACTTTTGACGGCAACCTACGATGGTTCACTAACGGCAGTCAGACGATATTCCACCCTCCCGTTGAGGGTGATGAGGAGGAGGCGGAGGAGGAGCAGCAGCAACAGCAGCAGCTCGGAGCGCGTCAGCAGGGCCCTCCACAGCAGGAGGCACCGCCGCCGAGGACTATTATCTGGTAGATTCCACCTACCGGGGAGTATATGGCCGAGTCCATGCAGCTGATGCGTGAGTATGTGCATTTGCTACGTGAGATGCACATTATGCATATGTGGTAGATGGAGCTCAGCAGCACTTAGGCTGCCTCATAGGGGATTGTTCCTTCACCTCTCCCGGAGATTATCCCTTTTGTGAGGCCGTCGGTAGATGGTGACGAGGTAGCTGTTGACGCCGCAGATCAGGCACCTCCGGAGTAGTTATTTTGATGTATTTTGTTTATGTTTTGATGTAAAAATTGTATTTTGTTTATATTAAGTTTTAATGTTTTTCGTTTGATGATTACAAATTGCATTTCATAGTAACATATTTATCGATTATATAAATTATAAATATGCATATTATATTAAAATCTGACTATTAAACAATAATACAAAAACCATTACAATAATACAACTTATAACAAATTAATATGTTCAGGCGTCTTGAAAATTCTCAATTCAGCAAAATTTTGAATTTGTGCCTTGTATATAAGCTCCCAATCATTAGCATCTGGTGTTTTAATTTTTTTTCATTATCTACTTGGAAAAAGGCATTGGATAGTCACCACTAATCGAAGCCTAATAAAATGATTTCCATTAACGAAAACAATTGCAATCAATTGGTGGCTAGCGATATCGTGAGGAGACGACCAGAATGGAAAATAAGTTTCACTGTTATCTTTTGTAATTAAAACAAAAACCACATGAAATCTGTTAACAACTAAGATCATTGCGGGTGGCACTAACATTCAATGTTTATATGGAGCTGCACCTATCCCGTTGTCCGATGAATTTCTTAGACGCTTGATATCGTGAAACATATCATCATACCGATGTGCATTTTTATCCGGCTTTGCTATAAGTTTGGTACGAATAAAACGCCATTGATTTTCATCATATCCCAGTCCAACTACTACAGCCCGAAAACCACAATTACCGTCCGCATATAGATCTTCCGCACTCAAAATGTACGGATAGAACACAAATTGAATCGAATCACGAAACCGGTAATAGTTGTTTTTTTCTTTGTCCTCGGGGGTATATGAAAACTTTGAAGTTTGTTGGGATGATATATCTTTTCCTCTTGTTTTGGAAGACATTAATTGACTGCGTTGAAATGATCATTGTTTAGACTTTACCACTGAACTTGAATATCTTGGAGGAACTTGAATATTTTCTCGTTCTTGAACGTATGAACTATGTCTAGGAGGGTCTAATATCACATCTTGTTTCTTATCCTTTTTGAGACAAGCGCGTGTATTCGTTTGCACTTTGTGAGCTTTTTGATATGTTTTCGCTGGATTTATGAGTGATTTTATCATACCTACTACAAATCTTTTCATTCTTTCTGCTTGAAGAAGTAAATGTTTTGTCACCATCTCCATTTCTTTATGTACATTTATTTTCTCCTCTCGTATAATATACGCTGGTGAAAAGTCAAGCTTTCTCCATAAAATATCAATGTTATCGAGTGGTATATTTTGACCTATCAATCACATGTATAAATAATGAGTAATAATATTCATGGTAAAAGTATAAAACTTAAACAAATATTTACCTGTTTGAAAGTAATAATTTAATATACACGCTATGAAAGACCACAACTCGTAAAAAGATGACACCCACACGATGCGTTAGATGTCATTAGATGATGAATTCTGTTGATCTAGCCAACCAAAAGATCCAAAGCCGCAATAGAAACTTTACCTCGTAAGTATTGAAGCACTTTATGATTGTGTTGAACCATAAGCATGATTTTACTTTTGGTAAAACTTTCTTTGATAGCGATTTCTTGTGTAACTAAAATATTATTGATAAATGGAATAAATCTATCTATGGTACTATTGCTTTTTTAAGGTAACTTTTTAGCAAGGAATGTTGGCTCTCCACTCGGTTCATTGTGTGTTGACTGAAGTTACGATCTCTATCAATCCATACGGTCACAAACCTCTCTTTATAAAGGTCCAACCAGTTATTTTTCAGGTACATCAAAACTCCTAGTTAAAATAAAAATTATATTATTAAATTTATAAAAAATAATATAAATAAGAATAAAAATATAAAACTTACTTGACTGTTTTGGCACCAATTTTAGATAAAGGTGGTCAAAATTGTACTCGAATATGTCAGGCGTGACAGAGTTAATTAATACCGACCACAAATGCTCAAAAGCACCCCATTCATCATTTGAAAAACTCGCCTTGCAATGTTTAATAATATTTTCTGATATATGCCATCTAAAAAGTAGTCTCACGGCATTTGGAAAAACTTCTTCACACGTTTTCATCAAAGCAAGGTCTCTGTCGGTAAGTATAACGCGGGGTTCTATACACTTTTGCTCTAAAGTTTCTTTTAGATGTTCTAAAACCCATCTGAAATTGATCTGACGTTCAAGATCGATGAATGCATGAGCAACAGAAAACGACTTCAGTGTTGATGTCACACCAACCATTTGGACAAATGGCATTTTGTAGACGTTCGTTTTATATGTTGTGTCTATCATCGACACATGCAGGTAGGCCCGTCATAAAGTGTGAGATGTGGGATGTATAAAAAAAATTCCGTCTACGGTATTTGTGGCTTCATCTATGTGAGGGGTATAAATATATTTCTTTTGTTGTAGTATTGTAAAAAAACACATGCATTGGAGTTTTGCCGATTTTGCTTGAATTTTTTATTTTCATGCGGGCATTATATACCGTTCTTAAGGCTGACACGTTTTTAGGATTTTGGTCCCTCAGTGTGCCTAATATGTTTCGAGGTTCAATATATTGCTCTATATGTTGCTTTACCATACAAATCTCTTTTTCAGTGAGCCTCATTGCGTATGCATGCCCCTCGAGATGTTCATTGGCTTCATGATTATGAGAATCGTCTACAACAACTAGGATCCACCCACTTTTTTATTTGGTACTTTTCCTGTAATTCAAACTGATAATTTGTTTTTTTGGTGCCAATGTTTCTAAGAGTGAGTGCTCCTTTAAATACTCCACCACGATCATATTTTAACCATAGTTTAACTACCAACCCACTTATGTTGTTTTCGACCGTTTTGTGACAATAACATATCCATTTTCACAACTTATATTACTTACCCAATTAACCAATTTTTCACGAGATGAAAAACCTAATAATTTTAAATAATATAATTAGTTATTATCAAATAACAAAACTTAATAATTATTTATTTTCAAATAACTTAAAAAACCTAATAATTACATAATAACCTGATTCATGTCATATAACTATTTTTTTTCAGAACCATCACTATACCCATCTCCGTTACTATCACCTCCGTTGCTGCCGTCATCAGCGTTGCCGCCGTCATAACCGCCGTAGTTATCGCCGAAACTTGCAACATTATCGTCGTACTGATCAACATAGTTACCACCCTCGTCACCATAATAACTATAACCCTCGACGGGGTAATAGTTAGAATCGAAATCAAATAAATAATTGTTATCCCAAATTGAGATCGTTAATAAACTAAATCGCTTAAAAATGTATACAAATACTGAATTTATCGATATGAAATGAAATAAAATCTGACGATTTATATCGATTTATGTAGTATTTTACAAAAAATATATTACGTCTACTCAAATAATTATCGAGGAATATTACATCGTATCAAATAATGTAATAAATTTAAAATTACACTATAATCGAGGAATATTACATCACATATAAAAAAATTCGAAAAAATCCGACTAACATTACGGCCCGTGAAAAACTTCACGGGCCGTTATCTATACTCCAAACGGGCCGTGAAGTCTATTACAGGCCGTGAGAATGTTTCCCATAAAGGTTGTCACGACCCGTTAAAGTATTGGATGATTGATATGATATCTTGCAGGCCTTACGACCCGTAAAAGCTCTTATGGGCCGTAAGGAGGGCGTCTGGCTAACACATGGGGTGTTGCTATAACAAACCCCCACTACTTATCAGAAGATTAGAAAGGTGGTTCCCAAGATTGTAGTGCTTTCTATATATCACAGCTTTTTATAAATTCTAATTTTGAACAATGATGTCTTCGGATGAATTATAAGACATGTACTTCATTGTAGGGCTGACATAACAAGTTAGACACGACATCTTAAGACACGACATGATAGAACACGATTAATTGATATGCTACACACGAAAATGAAACGATAAGTTATCGTGTCATTTTTTTACAAACACGAACACGAACCAGTTAAAAACAGGTTAACACGAAATGATATGTTTAGAAACCTGTTAAACACAAACCATCATATAAGCTTAGAAGGGTATTATAATGCTTATGAGTATCCACATTTCACCATCAACAAAACTTAAAAACATTCATGAATCTGAGGTTAATATGGAGGATTTTCTCACCCAAACCCTAGCTCAAACATCATCATTGACTCCAGCCCCCATTACCACCACTCAACCTGAACCTTCCATCCAAGAACCCCCAAAGTCTAGCAAATCCAAAGATGTCAAAGGAAAGAGGAAGACGACTGAGGAAGAGCTTCAAGAGGAAGCAATGTTAGAGAAACTCAAGAGAAAATGTAGACTTCCAACTGGGAAGTTGCTAGCTGCTAGTAGCAAAGTAGCTGTAGCCAACCAGGAGGCTGTCAACAACAGAAGAAGTGCAGAAATCATTGACAGACTTGTCAAATTAGGAGCTGTAAATGAAGATGTACTCCTGCTACCATTATAGAAGTTAGTTGAGTTAGAAAAGGCAACTTTGCTGCAAATTCAGCAAAAGGAAGAAGCAACAAGGTTGGCCTTAGAGGAAGAAAAGGAGAAGGAGAAAAGAGAAGCTGATCAGCAGCTTAGGAGGGAAAGGATAGCTTTCCTAACCTCCAGGGGTTTCTCTCTAAAGAGCTATCTCCACATGATAATGATACGATCTTATGGCTCTTCAAGAAAGAGCAAGATCAAATGGAGAAGGAGCGAAAGAAAGCTGCTAAGGAGAGCTGAGGTTGAAGAAGAAGAAGAAGGAAGAAGAAGCAGGACTCGCTGCTGCCAGAAAAGATAGGTGAAAAGGCCTGGATGAAAGACTATCTCCAGACTCATGGCTTTTCTGGCAGGCAGGTGGGTCCTATGTCTGAGAAGACTCTCCAGCGACATGTCAGTGACCTAAAGGCTGACATTCGCTCGGGGAAGAGGAAGGAGATGTATAGAAGGGGACAGGGGATGATCTTCAAACCAACCACTCAACCCCAACCTCAAACCCAACCACAACCTAAACCAATTTCTTTTTCATTCCCTATCAAGACTGAACCAACCTCTGAGCATTACACCCCTGAACCTACACCATCAACCTTACCAACTTCCTCACCTCAATCACCTAAACTACCCATTCTCCAACCTAAAACACTTGCCATAACCCAAACACCACAACCTACCCAACAACCTCCTAAACCATCCCCTCAGGCTTCCAAACATCTCTCCTTAGAGGAGTTCAAGGCAATCAAGACAAAGCTCATCAACTGTACAACCCTCAGCGACATCTCTTGTGAGGAGGAGTCTGTCAAACTGACCTATGTTGATGGATCCTCATGTTCCCTCACTAGAGATCAATTTCTTGATCTGTCTAGAAGAACATTGGACCAAGCCGCAAAGCTCCTTGGCCTCAACTCAGACTCTCCGAATGAAGAAGAAAAGAAGCTAAGGAGAAGGCTGGTGACTCTGTTGGATACGAAGAAAGGGGACAAGGTACCAAGTCAAACTCTTGTGCCTAGAAAGAGGATTATCCATTAGAGGTTCAAAGACTCTTCTCACAACTTTGTTGTTGAGAGAGAGAGTGGAGAGCTAAACATGACAAATGCCTCATCTCTGCTACACTTAAGCAGATTTGATATTGCTAAGTTAGCAGAGAAGCCACTCTCCAACCCCTCCAACTCTGAAGTAGCTACTCATATCAGAAATCATCTGAGCAGTCTTCATCTGGCCGAGCTAACTGTTAGGACCAAGATTGAAGAAGAGTTGAAACCGAGAGAGGAGGAGAAAAGGAAAGGATCAGGAACCAAAGGCAAAGCCTTTCTTCAAATGGTTAAGGATCCCGAACTTGAATCCATAGTTAGATGGGAGTATGACTATAACTCCCGTCAACTAACTCTCTTCAGGGAGCACAACAAAGGGTACATGTCATTCAGAGTGATAGACTGGATTTCCTATCCACTATTGACTTGTACAAACTTCTTAGCACCACTTCAGGGAAGAACAAGGAAACAGACAAACATCTTCTATCCCTGGTGCTGAAGGTTTTGAGAAGTAGAAATAAGGGAGGTTTTGGTAGCATCAGCCTAGGGGGAGTTTGTTAGATCTAAAAAGGCTGGTGCAACCAAAACCAAATCACTTAGACTATTTTTGGATGCAACTAATAAAAGAATTCCGAAGCTAAGTGTAGAACTTCTGACGGAAATGGAGTTCTTCCGAAGACAAAGTGCAAGATCATCTTCCGAAGGAAAACTCCAACTTCCGAAGATAAAGTATTCACTTCCGAAGATTCATGACCTAGAAGAAAAGATAAGAAGTCAACTTTCGAAGTATGAAGATATGAAGAAGTCCTCAAGCCTCGGAAAAAGTACCCTCTTCCGAAGTATAAGTGGCTTCGGAAGAACTTGTTCTTTCGAAGCCAACTAACCTTCGGAAGACACTACTGCAGGACCGGTTAAGGGCTTAACAATTACAACACAACAACACAAAGAGGAGATTAACTAAACTTGATCAAACAGTAAACTGGATTAACCAAAATATTGATACAAAGAACACAAGTACTGATAAAGAGACAGAACAAGAGATTTGGGTTTCAAGGAGGCAGTATATTGCTTTCTCAAGTTCTTTTACAAGTGTTACAAAGCATAAAGAAAGATACTAGAACTTGGAATACTTATACTACAACCTACAGCCGGCTATACTTTGAAAGCCAGCTGGATACAATTGACTAGACACAAACAAAATCAATTGTAGAATCAAAAGGCATATCTGCCTTTTGACCTTGTGACTATGACATGCCATAGCTCACATCCTTATCTATTACAAATAGGATAAAGTACATAAAGTAGAAAGTTACAGACTCAAGACCTTAATGTACAGTTACCAAAAGCATGGACCTTTTCACCAACTCATGTAAGTTGGTGACTTTACAGAAATGCAGCGGAAAGGTGTCCAACTTTATGGAACAGTACATCAGATAAAGCATGTTACTAAAAGTCTTCGGAATAAATCTGTCTTCATAGGATGAAGCTTCAGAAGACTTTGTCTCTGAGGCTTTGGAAGACTTCATGTTTGGCTTCGGAAGATATTGGTCTTGGCTTCGGAAGATTTTACACTTAGAATATTTTCTAGTGTATGGTGTAAACTTCCGAAGCATTTCTTCTTCAGTACTTAGTGCATTTCTTGCAGAGAGACATTGGATGTTTTGGTTTGCATCAGACTTAAAGGAATCCTTACAAACTCCCCCTAGGCTGATGCTACCAAAACATTTAGAAGATCTTCAGATGTTAGTAGTCTTCAGCACAATCATGACCATACCCTTCTTCATTAGATGGTAAGGATCATTCAGACCTTCATAGTATCTTCTCATCTCAAAGAGATCATGCAGAGGTAAGTTGATTATGTCTTTCCATGTAGAGACATTCTCAACACCTTGATCTCTGATTACATGCCATCTTTCTGGATTGGTAGAGTAAGTCCAGGATAAGATGGGTGTCTCAGCTGTTAGAGGAGCCACTTGCATTGGAGTTGATTGGGCTGCCTCTTCATGCACTTCCTCAGGTTGATCTGACTCAGCCTGAGGTGTAGAGGTAGATGATTTAGGCTTCTTCTTCTTAGACTTTGGTTTAGAAGCCATTCTCTTCTTCCTCTTAGATGACTTTAACTGAGAAGACTGGTCTGCAGCACCTTGTTGATCATCCTTGTCTTTCTCAGTTGGGTGTTCCTCCCTCATAGGTTCAGAAGGAGAGGGAGTTTGACCCTGCATTGGATCAGAAGATGAAGCTTGCTGAGGCTCAGCAGGAGGTCCGGGTTGAGGTGTCTCAAGTTGTTCAAACTTAACCTCCACTTCAGGTGGGACTTGACTTGGAAGAGAGTGTAAGTCAATCAGTTCACCACTCTTAATCTTCTGCTTGATTACCCTTATATGCTCATCCATTGTGGATAGAGACATAGGGCCAAGTCTCCTTCCGGAGAATCCATATAGCTTCAAGAAGCTCATCATCCTTTGTCTATCAACAGACTTCTTCATACTCTTTTGGATGATGGCTCTTGACTTTGCAACTTCTTCCCTTAGCTTCCTCTTAGTTGTCTTTCTCTCTTTGACTAACTCAAGTTCAAGATGTTTTAAGTACTCAAACTCAATAAAGTCATAGGATAAGGGAAGAAGTGCATCTGCCTGATAGAAGCCTGTGGCACTCAGGTAGTTGATCATTTTGATCCTATCTTCTTCTTTGTCTACCTGAGGTTCTTGTGGAGCCACATCTTCTTGTACAGGGCTTTCTTGAACTGGAGAGAGAGTGGGAGCATACTTGTAGAGTCTTTTCTGTCTCTTCTCTTCTTTGAATTGAAGAAGTAACCTTGCATCCTCTTTTTCTTTCATCTCTCTTGACACTTCCATGTCAGCCAATTCATTCAGTTGTTCTAAAAGGAGAGAGATGATTTCATCAATGTCATAGTTCCTAGTCTGTAAATAAGTAATCCTGACTGCCCTCAACTCATCATCTTGAGTATTTGGTCTGGGGGCAGCCCTGATTGCAGCTTGCATAAAGCTTGAAGACCCAGAGGAACTTTCTCCCCTTAGCTTCCTTTTCCTCTCTCTCTCTTCCTCCTCAATTTCCTCAGGAGTCATAATCCTTTTCCCTTTGTCACCCACAGACCTTTGTGACTCAGGGTGGATAGAGGTTTGGCCTTCATTGCTTGGTGTAGCATCCATGCTCTGGCCAGAGAGAGGCTGAGAAACACCTTCACCAGCAGGTGTCTCTGAAGGAGTGTGAATCTTTGCAGCAGTTGATGATGATGAGACAGGGGTCTCAGGTTCTGCCACTGGGCCTTCAGTCAAGGTTTCCCCTATGAAGCTAATCTTAGGGTCCACCTCAACATCTAGTTGACCGATGACATTGCCTGATTGCCTAAGTCTCCTTCTTAAAGTGAATTCTGCAAGGATCCTGTCTTGGATTCTTTGAGCCAATCTGTCAGCCTGTCTTGAGTTGCTTGGATTGACAAGTGGCATATTGACTAGATCCAATCTTTCATAGAAGTTCAAGCTTTGAAAGTCAAATACTTCTTGTTGCCCTTGAACTCTGTGAAGAATAAGGGCTGTTCTGTCAGCATCATACCTCCACCTTATGATGTAGTTTAAAATTCCTTGAGGTGGGGATGGCACAGCCCTTGGTATACTTTCCTCAAAGAGACTCCTGATGATAGAGTCTATAGAGTCCACATTAATGTGAACTTGAGGAAGTTGCTGAGAATGCACAATTGCAAGTGAGGATGGTGAGTCCTCTATGTCCATTCTCTGTGAAGAACTCCCAGGTTCTGTGGCTGTAATAACTTTCTCCCCCTTTTTGGTAGCATCACCCACTTGCATAGGTGAGCTGGAGGATAAATCAATCACATCCACAGGTTCTTGTGTTCCTGGTTGAGCTCTTCTTAAAGGTCTCCCAGCTAGTTTTTCCTTAAGATATGAAATCTGAAGTTGCTGATCATTGACCCTGTTTTGTAAGGTAGTCACCTGAGATTCAAGGTGACTGACCTTAGAGACTAAACAGGAGCATATTTTTGAAAGTTTTTGCACCTTTAGTCTCAAATTCCCCTCTTCTTCATCAGAAGAATCATTGGGGGATGAGATGATTGGACCAAAGTCCTCTCTCTCACCACCAGCTTGAGGTTCTTGGCTGCTGGTTTTCCTCTGCTCACTAGCAATCTCAGTTGAGATGTCAGTGGGCTGAGTTGCCATGGTTGAGGTCTTAATGATGTAATCACTTGCAGAAGTGAGAGTGTTAGGACCTGGTATTTGAACGAAATACCGAGTGATTGCGTGTTAAACCAACTCAAATAGTGCGGAATCCTATTTGATTGGCGATCCAATCAGTGAGAACACACGATGAATCAATCAAGAATTGAAATCAACGTCAGAAATCGATTAGGAACCGATCTGATGTGTTCTGTGAACTTGGAGAACGATTTGGGAGGCTTCTGGACGGCTAGGGTACGTCTGGAATCGTAATGGGATGAATGCTTGCGTTTTCCCACGAATTGGGTCTATTTATAGGTTAGTATTGTTCAATCGTGCGACTGGGCCATAAGTATGGTTCAGTCGTGCGATTGAACCATGCGGTTGATTCATCCGCACGACTGAGTGTTCAGTCGTGCGATTGAGTCAATCTTATGTGTCAATCATACGACTGATCCAGTCTCCTGTTTCAGTCGTGCGATTGAGTCAATCGTATGAAGTTATTCATGCGTGTGGTCCATTCGCATGGGCCATTCGCATGAGAACTTCATTAAGTTACGTTTGAATGTTTTATTTAATATAACATAATGTGCACTCATTCAAACATTCATAAACCCAATCAATTCAATCACAACTCATTAATGAAATATTAAACATCACATGTAACAAACAATTCATTTCATTTCATTAATCAATACAACTTACATCATAATCAGACAGACAAGATTTATTACATTACAGCTCATGATCTAGGGACATACATGCATCAACAAACTCCCCCTTGGACCTAGATCTATCTATTCTCTTGTCTTCTGCATCACCTCCTTATACTTTTTGTACTTCTCCCTTTAGTGACTCCTGCGTGTATCTCGAACGCAAAGCAGAGTCGTATAACATTTTGGAACTGGAGGGCTTGTACAATATCTTGTGTGTCATAGAACAGTGGCCACTTGTATAATGTGTAGACATCATTAGCAGACAAGTTGGTTAGCCACATTGGGTCGAATACCCTGATAGTATCCATTTGGCCCTCTTTATTCAACACTATGACAGCTTCAGCGGTTCTCCAATCATAGTACCACCATTTGAAGTGTGGAGTGAAGTCCTGTGGCATTTCCCTGAGAGGGATTCTCGACATAGTGCGCGGAGGACTCCACTTCAGCACAATCTTGGGTTTGCCAGTAATGGCATCAACC
Source organism: Flaveria ramosissima (assembly GCA_025215565.1). NCBI lineage: Eukaryota > Viridiplantae > Streptophyta > Magnoliopsida > Asterales > Asteraceae > Flaveria > Flaveria ramosissima. The sequence goes on along the minus strand of CM046046.1, from coordinate 70,279,071 downwards.
TCAGACCTTCTTATATACCTCGTAGGCTGTTGGGGTCTGAAGTTAACCCATCTGGTGTGGTACTCCTTCTTCAGGGCAGCCTCAAACCAGCCTGACATCTTTCTTGGGTCAGCATACAGCAGCTTTAGTTTAGCCAGCTGGTTGAGCTCAAAACCAGGTAGAGTCTTCAGATCATGTGGAAACCTGAAGTACTCTATGCCCTGCTCCCTCTTAACTGCATACGCGTTAAGGTCATCAAAATAAGCCCATGAGATAATCCTGCCTGACACCTTATGGTGTTTCTTGACTCTGTAGAGCTTGGTGTAGGCATCTCTCTTTGGTGCAGCGCGCTGGGCTCTTACTTCTTCAAAACAGGCAGCCCACTCAGCCTTGCGAATATCTACATCTGCATTGGAGGCTTGGGCTGTTCCTTCAGTCTTTTCCGTTTCCTGCTCCATCTTGTCTAGTACCTCAAAAGTATCACTGACTAGGGATTCACCCAGATTGGGGACCACATTTCCCTCGGCGTCAGCATACTGAGGGTACTCTTCTGCAGTAATGTCTTCAACCTCAACTTCATCAATGTCATTCAGTTCCTCATCACTGGTTGAATCAACTGTTGGAGCGTCCTTGACTATTTCATCGGGATTGAGTCTGAACATCTCTGCCAGTTGCTCATCAGACAGGTCATGAATTATCTCCCTTCTTCAGGGGTATAACTCACAGACCGTCTCACTATCCCTTGTAGGTCAAGAATCATGGTTAATTGAGTCTTGACCATTTGAAGGGGAGCAAAGTCAAACTCATCCCTTTGAAAGTTTGGATCTGTTTGATATAAACATTCAACACATAAACCATTAGTAATTAATCAAACAAACTTATATTAACTTAATATATATAAACATTTAATACACTTGTTTTCCATTACATGATTCAAGTACAAAATAAATAAATACATAAAACATCTAATCAGTACTTTTGTCTTGAATCTGGGGCGTGTCGCTCGGAGGAGCAGAAGTAGTGGATGACTGGTCTTGTCGATGCTTAGATCTCCGCTCTTGACCTGAAGCAGAGGCCGATGCAGCCGCATCCCCTCCTTCTGTCTCGTCATCATCATCACGTCCTTCTGTCCTGTCTTCTTCAGTCTCCTCATCATCATCATCTTCCTCATCATCATCCTCATCTTCATCATCATCATCTCCATCATCCCCGTCACCTTCCTTTAGCTTCAGGGGCTCATCTTCGACCCCTTCAACCTCAACATAATAGTCTTGTTGGTCGTCTCCAACTCCTCTATACGTTTGACGGACTGAGCCTGCATGTCCTGGAGTTGGGACACCTCGACTCTCTGCTGGTCGATCACCCGAGCCTGCTCTGCCAGTTGCTGAGACTGGGCAGCAGTCAGGTCGGTCAGCTGGCGGATCTGCGCCGCCTTCTCCTCATCTGCAGCAAGCAGACGCATCACCATACGGTTTAGCGCTGAGAGCTGCTCCTCTACCCCGATGTGAGGTAGAGTGAATCCATAAGCATGTGAAGGCTGGGCTGAAGGTCCAGCATGATGTGGTGGTGGTGGTGGCAGTGGCAGTGGTGAATATGGGTCGGTGGGCTGATGCTGGTGAAGTAGTGGTGAATGGTCTGGTGGTGGATGGGAAGGATACGGTGGTGGTAGGTAAGGTGGTGGATGTGGTAGTGGGAGTAGTGGCTGTGGTGGCTGTGGTGATGGGTGGTATGTCAGTAGTGGTGGTAGTGGTGGCTGTGGTGCTGGAAGTAGTAGTAACGAAGGTCAAGCGACGCTTCTTCTTCTTCAATCCATGGGGTTGAGCCATCCGCTTCCTCCTAGTCCCGGTGGAAGTGGATGCTCCCCCTGCAGCTCTGCTTACTGAACCCGGAACATAGTTCGGGTCAGTGTCTCTCTCTGAGGAGTCCCTAGGGTGTTCACCAACCACCCTAAGCCCGTGGTCTGTGGGAACAACTTTACTTCCCACAGTCCTGGTGAGGGGCTCCTCATCTGACTCCTCCTCCTCTATATCACCAGTCACAAACTCTTGATGGAAACCGGCCATCTCAGCGACCTCTCCGGCAGTGGCTGACCCCGGGGGAATAACGTCTGAATCAGTGCCTCTAGATGGGGCAGGCATATCATCCCCGGCGTCGCCGCTATCATCATCATCAGAGTCGGTATCTGGTATGGCAATATGCTCAACATCCGAGTCACTGTCCTCGTGGCGCCACTTTCTCTTGGCTGGCGCCACATAATCAGCACGGGCCAGATGCCCAAACAACCTCCTGACAGGGGGCTTCACCTGCTTCCCCCTGTATACCTTCATCCGGCCGAGTGTAGTGTCGTCCATAACCTCAAGAACAACAGCATCCTCCTTCTCCTTCGGCAGGGAGGGAAGCTTCTGTCAATGATCATCTGTAGAAATCTGGGGTACATACAGAAGCCTTCCTTCCCTTTCCCCTCGAGGTTCTCCACCAGGTAGGTGAATATCATCTTGGAGAAGCTGAACGGGTGGTTCAGCACCAACGCAGCATATGCGTTCTGGATCTGGTCGGAAAGCTCGTCAAAACCTCCCTTCCTGGATGCTATACACTTCAGCAGCACGTGCGCAAGGTACTTAAACTGGGGACAGAGGTTACTCTTGTTGAGTACCCCAGCATTGATGTCCCCAGAGTACTTGGCTCTCATGAAACATCCTCTACAGTGAGGGGGTGTAGACGAGTAGGACAATCAGCATCATCCCCAAACTGTAGTACAATCCTCAGATCCTCCTCTGATATAGTGATCGCCTCACCAAAAATCGAACTCCTGATGCAATGAGGCTCAGTGGATCTATCTACAGACGCGCCTTCCCAGAAGGCCTGCTGCACTGATCTGTATGGTGTGCATGGAGTGGATATAGCATGAGCGATCCTGGATCTCTGTAGAAATGTAATAATGCCTGTGAAGTCAGCTGCATTCCTGGATGTCAAATCCAGGTGAGCACATATGTTGTGCTTGGTGCTCATGTTCCATCGACTCGCCATCTGTAACACATAACAATATAAACGTTAGTTCCGTTGGCTAAGAGTATAATGAAACACTTAGACTTTGAATAAAAACTATCTGTCATGCGATTGAGGTTGTACGACTGAAGACAGTCGTGCGACTGAATCATGCGATTGAGGTTCAGACGTGCGAATGACCTCATGCGCACGACTGAGTGTGCGACTGGACTCATGCGCATGTACTCTTATGCGGTTACACCAGTCGTGCGACTGAGTCTCATTCGCATGGTTCAGTCGTGCGGTTAAGTGAATCGCTCCCTTCAGTCGTGCGACTGAAGTTCATCCGCTTGTCCAGTCGTATGACCTCCTGTCCGTTCAATTTCAAATTTGCTTTTTTCACCAAACTTTGAATTTCAGACTTCGTGTTTTGGTTTATTCGACTCGCAACTCATTAGTGTAACACCTAACATCTTTAATTCATTACTTGAGTCATTTAGTTAGGTCAAGTTGTCACACAGGTCTTAGTTTTCTATCGGGTCTGATTATCCCGATTCAGAGTCGAATTTGAACGATGTTTTGATGTTTCTTGTCGCAAATACCTGTAGAATCGAAGTCAATGATCAGTAACCAGAACACGAAGGTTTTAAGGAGATAAACGAAATTTTGGCAGAGTGACTTTAGTCGTGCGAATTAGGGTTTTTTGAGGGTGATGAGTCTCTGCGACCGACTCCTCCTCTATTTATACTAACCCTAGATCCAATCGTGCGACTGAGTTCATACGCACCTTTCAGTCGTGCGAGTGGGACTCAGTCGTGCGATTGGGTCAGTCGCCCTTCTCCAGTCGTCCGACTGAAGTTCAGTCGTGCGACTGACTCACTCGTTCGCACTCAATCCTCCGACTGGACTAATCGTATGGTCCATTCGATTGGATGGTCCATACTCATAGTTCATTCGTGCGAATGGACTTCATTCGTATGGTTAGTCCATACGTATGGTCCATTCGTGCGAATGGGTCATACTTAGTTAATTTTCTGCCATTTTTACCAATTTACCTTTAAACTCTTTTATATTAATTAAATTAACGTTATGAGCCTTTGATCATCTCAGACATGATCCTTTTATCTTGAAAACACTTTGATCACCTCAGACGTGATCCTTTTAACCACTTTGGTCACCTCAGACGTGACCCTTTTAAAAACACTTTGTCACCTCAGACGTGACTGATTTAACCTTTCAAAGCACATATGGTCATCTCAGACATGACCTTTTAGTGAGTTGATTCCTTCTGATTTTCCTGATGTAGCCCGACACTTGACTAAATTAAAATTAAAACACTAACTAATTTAAAACCTTAAACTAATTACATAAACAACATATTTTTGGCTTTTTGTGAGAGATAAATCCAGAGATTGATATCTACGGGATTTGGTTCGGGATAGATAGCTTCAACTTAGATTATCATATCTGGACCAATTCAATTTTTGGAATCATACAGGCAATTCAAATCATTTGGGACTAGTTATTAAACCTTTTGATGCTCAAGTTCTCGGTGTTCATCCAGAGTCGTTAGCAACATAAGGAAATCATACTGAAACTCTTAGATTTTCACATTGATTTGAACCTTTGAGAATGTAGCCACAATGATTGTCAGTATGTTTGTCCACTTAAACCATACACAGACTTTTGACACAGACTGGTGACTAATTTAGGTTTAATTATTTCAACTAACATTTGTGGATCCCACACTTATATGGTAATCAACATTCCTCAGGAGCTTTTGAGCGGTCTACGGGTATTATTACAAGAAGAGACTATTCTTAGAGCTTTCAAAGAGAAGCCTGTCCTCAGGTCAGTGCCATCGCACAGCAGAGAGGCGGCAAACAACAATGAATTCTAGAATATCTAGGTTATGCTTATCCTCAGGTCAGTGCCATCGCACAGCAGAGAGGCACACAACCTATCTCCTTGTTAGAGCAGATTTTATTTTGCACAAAATGCACCAACAACATAAGTCATTAGCTTTATTGCATTTGTCTTTCATTTTTTTTGCTTTGCTCTAGTTATGGTCATCCGCACACATTTGTGGCGTTTACTTGCTCATTACACCTTATTGGAATATTGTTGATTGTGTTAACCAGTGATAAGATGGAAGCCCACAGTCAGTTGAACAACTTAGTTTTATCTTGAAATCACCAATCAGGTCTATTTGTCTATTGTGTTGAATCTACCAACATATCATATATGGTCTAGCAGCCTCTAAGTCTACTTTCTTTGTGTCACCTTAGGAGTTGCCAGTTTTCTATCATCTTTCCTTTTAGTATTGCTTAGACTACACAGATTTATACTTTGAACTTTTGCATCTTTCTAAAACTTAAATTTTAAAGTCCCTCTTGATTTGTTCCTGTGTACTATCATTTTCCAAAGGTATTGAATCGGTATCACAGACACAATCTACCTTATTTCAGCTAGCTACTCCTTCTCCCTCATTTTTTTTTTAATGTTAACTTGCTGACATATTCTCCCCCTAAAATACTAAAATCATTTCTGGTTTAATTATTTTAGGATTTTAATAACAGCAAAATAACATGAGTTTAAATAAAAAATAAAATCAAATAAATAAATAAAAAAATTTAACTAAACGACATCGGACTACACATTTTCATCATCAGGAATTACCTCACTTTTCTTTTTAACGCCGTTGACCTCTAATAATATTGAAAACGTGGTTTATCAAAGGCTTTAGTATAGAGGTCAGCGCGTTGAAAATCAGTATTAATTTTAACCACATCAATTAAGTTCTTTTCAAAACAATCTCTTATGAAATGGTATTTAATACCGATGTGTTTGGTCTTAGGATGTTGGACCGGATTTTTAGTTACTGCAATTGCAGCGGAGTTATCAACAAAAATAGGAGTAGATGAGAATTTTAAACCGTAATCCCGCATTTGCTGTTGAATCCAGATGATTTGTGAACAGCAACTTGCAGCAGCAACATATTCGGCTTCACAGGTTGACAATGCAACCGATGTCTGCTTCTTACACTGCCAGGTAACTAATCTTCTCCCAAAGAATTGACACCCCGCTGATGTAGACTTGTAGTTCATCTTGCAGCCCCCGTAATCCGAGTCACTATACGCGGTAAGCTCAAAGTCATCATCATGAGGGTACCACAATCCAAGTGTGGGTGTACCCTTCAGATAACGAAAAATCCTCTTGACCCCGATCAGATGGTTGACCTTTGGTTTAGCCTGATATCTTGAACATAGACATGTAGCATACATAATATCAGGTCTTGAGGCAGTGAGATACATGAGGGATCCGATCATTCCTCGGTACATAGTGGCATCTACTAGATCTCCATTCTCATCAGGTGCTATATCATGATTCGTAGCAAGTGGAGTCCCAGCAGCAGAAGCATTCTCCATGTCAAAGCGACTGAGAATGTCTCCTACATACTTGGTCTGATGTAGAAAGATTCCATTAGGTGTTTGATCCACCTGTAACCCGAGAAAGAACTTCATCTCCCCCATGGCACTCATCTCAAACTCTTTCTTCATTACTGCTTCAAACTCTTTACATAACTCTTCGTTCTTTGACCCGAAGATTATGTCATCAACATATATCTGTACAAGCAGTAGGTCGCCATCCTTTTCTTTAATAAACAGTGTACAGTCAATTACTCCCCTGCGAAAGCCGTGTTTCACAAGATGAGTTGAGAGTTTCTCATACCAAGCTCGAGGAGCTTGATGAAGCCCATACAAAGCTTTGTCGAGCTTGTAAACTCTATCCCGATGGTAAGGATCTTCAAAACCCTCGGGTTGACTTACATAGACTGTTTCTCTGATTTCCCCATGAAGGAATGCACTCTTTACATCTAATTGGTAGACTTTGATCTTCATGTACGATGCATAGGCAAGGAAGATACGAATAGCTTCCATCCTTGCCACGGGTGCAAACACCTCATTATAGTCAATTCCCTCGACTTGGCGAAAACCTTGAACCACCAGTCGAGCTTTGTTCCTGATAATGACCCCTTGGTCATCCTTCTTGCATTTTAGTACCCATTTAGTGCCAATGACTTTAGCACCTTTAGGTTTATCAACCAGAGTCCATACACCTAACTTCTTAAACTGCAGAAGTTCTTCTTGCATGGCACTCACCCACGCCTCATCATTTAGTGCCTCACTGACATATTTTGGCTCAACCTGCGAGACAAAACATCGATAAGCACCATCATGAATGTATCTTTCTCCATAACCGAGGCGTAATCAGCTGAGTATAACTGATTTCGGGTTTGTACTCCTGATCTGACATCCCCAATAACATTGTCAAGGGGATGATAGACGTTTAGTCGTGATCCTGGAGTAGTTGGAACAGCCACCTCAGAACCGAGATTATGAACATTTTGTTCTGCATCTGAGGTAGTTGGAGTTTGAGGTTCTGAAGTCGAAGGAGCATCACTCGTAGATGCTTGTGGACTTTCAGGAACTGGAACCTGTTCCTCCTGACTGTTCTGGTCATCTGCTTCAGTTTCATCTTCAGAGGAGGAGTCACTGTCGTCGACTACTCCCCCTGACTGAGTAGATGATTCTCCCTGTGTGCTAGATGGTGTATTCAGAATATCATACATCATCCTAGTAGCTAACTCATCATCCGAGGGAGAGAGAGGTATGTTGAAGGATTTGAAGAATCCATCATAATCGAAGAAGTAGGCAGGTCCTTTGCCTGTAGGTGGCGTGGTATATCTCTGAACGTCGACATTACACCACACTTCTACAAGACCCGTTGAGTTATTGTAAACTCGCTTATTCGGTATGTTGTATCCTAGAAAGATTCCTTCATCTGCCTTCTCGCTGAATTTTCCTTCTTGCGTCTTCTTCAGAAGTGTACACGGCGCGCCAAAAGGTTCAAGATACTCCAAATTCGGTTTGCGTCTTTGTAGTAGCTCATAACATGTCTTTCCGTGGCGCTTGACTATTAGGACTCGATTCAGTGTATAACATGCATTTGCTACTGCCTCATTCCAGAATTGGATAGGCAGTTTCGAGTCAGCCAGCATAGTCCGTGCAGTCTCTATCAAGCTTCTATTTTTCCTCTCAGCAACACCATTCATCTGAGGCGTGTAGGCTGAAGTGAATTGATGAACAATTCCCTTTTCCTTGCAGTATGCCTCCATCCATTGATTCTTGAATTCTGTCCCGTTGTCTGAGCGTACTTGTCTAACTTTTAGCTTGTAGAGAGATTCCAGAGTGGTGACTAATTCCTTGAATGACTCAAATGTTTCTGATTTGGATTTCAGAAACATTACCCAAGTGAACCTTGAGTAGTCATCAGTGACCACAAAACAGTACAAGTCGCCTGCAATGCTCCTTGTACTGACTGGACCAAACAGATCCATGTGAAGAAGTTCAAGAGGAAGTTCTATTGAATGAACTTTCTTTTCCTTATGAGACTTCTTTGTCTGTTTGCCTTTCTTGCAAGCTACACAAAAGTCAGGAAGTTGGAAGTTCTTGACATTTACTCCTCTCACTAAATCCTTCTGAATCAAGTGATTCATCTTCCTTTGACTAATGTGTCCCATTCTCCTATGCCAGGAGATTGAGTCCTTCTCAGTAGCTTTAGATAGAAAGCACTGCACCTCATGATCCGTTGGAGCAGCTGTTGACAGATCCAAGACATAAAGGTCCTTATATCTTGAAGCAGTCATCAGAACTTGGTCCTCTGGAATCATATAGTCTTTCTTCAGCACGTAACACTTCTTGTTGTCGAAGATGACTTTAAATCCTTTATCGCAGATTTGGGAAACAGAAAGTAAGTTATTCTGAAGTTGTTGAACGTAGTTCACCTTATCAAACTTAACTTTCTGATTTCCCACTTCTCCCTGTGCTGTGATGTATCCTCCCTTGTTTCCTGCAAAGGAAACATGCCCTCCTTTTATTTGTTTGACGTTTGATAAAAGGGCTCTATTTCCTGTCATGTGCCTGGATGCTCCGCTGTCTATAATCCACGTGTTAGTCTCAGCGCTATACCGAACACCCTGCACATATCAAGTAAATGTATTAGTTTAGGTTAGGAACCCAAGCCTTTACTGTCTTGGGTTTCCCAGAGGCATCACACATCATAAACTCTACCCATTGACCTTTAGAGGGTGAGGGTAGCTCAGATTCCTTCTTGTCATCAGTATCAGACACACAGGATGACTTCTCTTTCCATAAGCCAGATTTGTGCAATGCCTGTTTATGATAAACAGTCGTCTGGCTTACAGGTTGGACTTTAGGTTCACTAGATCTTCTAGGTGGAGTTAGAGAACTCCTCTTAGAAGACCTAGGTCTAGAGTCCTGAAGATCAATCTTCTTCCTAGGTGTCTGATAGAAAGGACAATAGGAGGCAATGTGTCCACATTCTCCACAGTTGTAGCATAATCTGCTATCAACTTTATGAGTAGACTTTCTTTGTGGAGAAATGCGTGACACTTTAGTAACATCAATCACTTTAGGTTTTGACTCTTGCATGTTTGATGTTTTCTCTGGTTTAACAAATTTAACTGTTTTAACCTGTTTAACTTGTTCCACTTTTTGGTTAACTGGTTTTTGACTTGTAGCATGTGAAAAATTAACGTTTGAAGTCTTTTTGGGTTCTGATTTGACTCTGTTTGACCCTGACTTTAAGTTAACCTTTTTCAAATTCATTTTCCAGATTAACACAAGGCAATTTACCCTTTGCCTTTGAAGTGGCCTCCTTTTGTTTCTGTCCAGATTCAGTAGATGAACATGATGTGTCTGGATCAGTAACAAGAGGAGTGGTCACCACATGATCCTTGATTGGGTTGTTGTTTACTGGTTTAGACTTGGTGTTCATCAAGGTCTCAGGTGGTGGTGGAACCACTTTGTAGCCTAATCCCTCCCCATTATTTCTTTCTCTCACTAAGTGTTGAACTATGTGTGAAGAACTAGTCCAACTATGCAGTTTCTGTTTTAAGGAGTTAACTTCTACTTCTAGAACTGCCTTTTGCTTCTTAGTGTCCTCTAGGGAGTTTAGATAGTACCTAATGTCATTTGCTTGGTTAAAGGCAACTACTTCGGTTTCCCTAAGCTGTTTAGTCAATAGGTCTATCTTTTCTTTATAACTATGCTCATTTTGTTTTAAACTCTATTGGCCTCAGTGCATAGTTGTAAATCTTTACTAAGTTATCATTGTGATCTAATAACCTAGCAAATTTTTCATCAATGCTATTCCTAAACATATCACAGTTAGAACAAGCATGATTATTAAACAATTGGTCAGTTGTACTTACCTGTGTTGTTTCAGAAGAGTTAGCCATCAACGCAGCATCAGACGTCTCTGGTTCTGGTGATTCTGACTTTTCTGTTTCTGACGTGGAAGTCTCCTCCTTTGGCTTGTAACTGACCTCAGCTGCAGTTGTTTCTTCACTGTGTGACATCGCTATTTCAACTGCTAGATCACCTTCACTCGCAGAATCATCATCAATATCTTCAACACTGGCAATGTTAGATTCTGGTGAGACAAATCTAAAACTCCAGTCCTGTCCTTCATCATCATGAGCAGTCAAGGCTTTTGGGTCCTTGTTTGATGAAGTAGAACTGGAAGCTTGCTTGTCTTGGCGAGTAAAGGATGAGAACGGGTTCCCATTACCCGTCTTCTTTGGCTTGACACATTCCCTCTTGAAGTGCCCTTTCTCTCCACAGTTGAAGCAGGTCACTTTGCTCTTGTCAAAGCCAAATGTGGTGTCCTTAGTAGCTATCAAATTTTGTCCTGTCTTCTTAACAAACTTCTTTGCCCTTCGGACAGCGCTAGCTAAGGCCCACATTATATCCATTCTTTCAAGCTCCATTTCATCTACCTGCTCGTAGTCTTCATCTGCCAGATGGCAGTTTCCAATCTTCCCAGCCACAAGTCCATCATATGAATGAACTACTGCGGCTAGAAGATCCATATGCTCTCGTGCTACTTCTACGGTCACATTACCGAGGTTCTCGGTCTTCAATTTGGTAGCACTTGCTTCTGATCCAATATAGTGGGTACATGATGACCCTGACGTGTCTGATCCAGAAGGAGAAGCATGTGAAGGACCTGACGAGCTAGACACAAATGCTGTCTGGAGAGGTGCTCCAGATGTCTTAGCTTGAGGCGTGGCGTGTATAAAGCTGGATTTGTGTGTACGCAGACTTTGAGCTCTATACTTCATCCTAAGAGCTTCTTCACGCAACTTGAGAATGAAGTCATTTATATCCAGCTTTATAAGCATTTCATTCTGTCTAAGGTTAGACACGAATGAAGCCCACTTATCAGGCAATCCGTCTGCGAAGTTGCTTACTTTCTCTTCCATAGTCGTTTCCACTCCATGTGTATGCAACTCGCTCATCAAGTGGTAGAATCTGTCTATGACTTCATCTAAACTCTCGTTACCAATCGATGAGAAGTTATCGAATTCCTTCTTTAACTCCTTTGCCTTGATTGCCTTCAATGATGCATTCCCATCATATCTCTTCTCTAGCTCATCCCACAGTTTCTTGGACTGCTTGTTCTCTGAGTACTGGTGGAATATGTCTTTGGGGATTGACTGAGTGATCAATGCATAAACCCTTTTCTCTGCATTGTACTTTACTTTCTGTGCGTCTGTCATCCCACTTAACGTTAATTTTACTCCATCTGCTCCCACCGGTGTACTATAACCAACCTCGATAGCTTCCCACAGATTAGGATCTACTCCATTGAGGTAGATCTCAAAACGTTGTTTCCAGTGGGGAAACTCATCTAAAGTCAAGAGCTTTGGTGGTTTATTGTGATTACCCACCTCACTCTCAAGCAACAGCAGGTTCTGAATTCTTGAGTCCTTCCCAGCAGTAAAGGCTGACATCTGATCTTCCATGGCTAATAAACTTAGAATCTAATCAAATAAACTTTAACTGATGCGACTGAAGGATGCGAATGGTCTTATCGTGCGTATGAACTCTGCGATTGGTTCAACCGTGCGACTGAACAGGGCGAATGGTTCAGTCGTGCGAATGAATCTGGTGCGTATGAGCTATGCGAACGAACGGTTCAGTCGGCCGAATGAGGGTGCGACTAGGTCCAGTCGTGCGAATGAGCACTGCGAATGGAGTCCAGTCGTGCGAATGGGTCACTCGTGCGACTGAAGCTGCTGTTTTGCGAAAATTTCTAGGTTTGACGGGTTTCAGCCGTAAAAATTCGAAATTTCGCAAGTCCAAATCGCCTAAGTCCGTAGAAACTGAACTTCGATGAGCAGGGAACGTCCAAGATCACTTTTGATGCTAAAGATTGCGTTTTTCGTGCAAAAACACAAACTTTTATGCAATCTTGATTGAATCAACACGAAATCAAGAGCCAAGGCTCTGATACCACTTGTTAGGACCTGGTATTTGAACGAAATACCGAGTGATTGCGTGTTAAACCAACTCAAATAGTGCGGAATCCTATTTGATTGGCGATCCAATCAGTGAGAACACACGATGAATCAATCAAGAATTGAAATCAACGTCAGAAATCGATTAGGAACCGATCTGATGTGTTCTGTGAACTTGGAGAACGATTTGGGAGGCTTCTGGACGGCTAGGGTACGTCTGGAATCGTAATGGGATGAATGCTTACGTTTTCCCACGAATTGGGTCTATTTATAGGTTAGTATTGTTCAATCGTGCGACTGGGCCATAAGTATGGTTCAGTCGTGCGATTGAACCATGCGGTTGATTCATCCGCACGACTGAGTGTTCAGTCGTGCGATTGAGTCAATCTTATGTGTCAATCATACGACTGATCCAGTCTCCTGTTTCAGTCGTGCGATTGAGTCAATCGTATGAAGTTATTCATGCGTGTGGTCCATTCGCATGGGCCATTCGCATGAGAACTTCATTAAGTTACGTTTGAATGTTTTATTTAATATAACATAATGTGCACTCATTCAAACATTCATAAACCCAATCAATTCAATCACAACTCATTAATGAAATATTAAACATCACATGTAACAAACAATTCATTTCATTTCATTAATCAATACAACTTACATCATAATCAGACAGACAAGATTTATTACATTACAGCTCATGATCTAGGGACATACATGCATCAACAGAGAGCCTCTTCCATATGGACATCCTGAACATGTTCAGAAGTGTCCACCTCAGTAACAGGTGACTGATGTGGGTTAGACTGTAGAATCAGAGGCACTCATCTCTTTTTGAGTAGGGGAGGAGAAGAGAGACTTATGGTACTCACTGAATCCTAAGTCTTCATCAGTATAGAAGGATAGGTTGGGAATGGGTTGATTTAGATCTAAAGGCTGGGGATGGTAGCTTTCTCCTGAAGGTTGTTCACTTGAGTGTTGAGACTCAGAGTGAAGGCTTAAGGCTGTTGGGCTTGTGAGCTCATCAGGGTGAGCATGAGGAACCTCAACCCTGATAGTTGAAGAAATGGGAGTGGTTTGCTCCTCAGGGTAAGTGGGAGCTCTAGTGTCCACTTCCTTCTGTAAAGGTGAGTATATGGGGACCTGCACAGACTCAATAGCTTGAGTAGGGGTTCGTTTGGATTTTCTTTGGTAGGTGAGGGTTATTTGTGGTCTTTTTAGTGGTAAGGAAGTAGAAGGTGTGGGTTCAACACTAGCTTGTGTTGCTAGGTTGTCACCTTGAGAAATGAGCTCTAACATTTTGGGGACAAGGGCTGTTTCTACCCCTGAGAAGCCTACAGTTGGCTTCTTCATGATTTTAAAGATGCCGGGCTTCATCTGTCCCAATTTAAGAATATTACTTGTTTCCCTCAACTGTGAGCCCAGTTCACAGTTAAGAATGTTCTGAACATATCTAGGAAACATGTAATACTCTAAGGAGTCCAATTTTGCAAGTAAATTGGTATAAACAAATTGAGAGTACCTGAACTTGACCCCTTGAACCATTCCATGCACTATGAAGGAGAGATCCTCAGGAATCTGGTCCCACCCTCCATGCTTGTTTGACAAGCTATGGATAACCACATGGAGTAGGTATTTCCACTAGGATGAGACCTTTCCTTTCCTGAAGGTCTTTACAGAGAAATCTCCCTCATAGCCCATCTGCTCAAAGGAATGATTGACAGCTTCCTTTGGGAAGGACAACTCACCTTCTTCATCATCCAGCTGCAAATGATAGTTGATGATGGCCGGAGTGATGAAGATTGTCCTCCCTTGCACTGTGGCAGACAGTGCCTTCTCCCCATCCATAATGACCTCTTGGCAGGTCTTCCAGAATTCAAGCAAATGATCCTCATATAGAGTAGGATCAATGGTTAGGGAGGTGAAGTAGTTAGATAGAGTTAAGAATTGGCAAATCTCTGAGAAACTTTCATCTTTCTCAGAGCTTAAGAGCAACCTGGTTGTGTTGCCTGTGAAGTTGCATGGAGAAATCTAGGTTGTTTCTGCGGTTAAGGTTGGCCATTTTAGAAGCTTAAGGTTGAAGAAAGGTAGAAAGCAAAGGCGGTTTTGGGAATTAGGTTTGAGGAATAGTGGAATTGAGGAAGATAGTGAGAAAGAGGGGGAACCGTTGGGTATTTATGTGAAAAGGGATTTGAACCAAAGTTAATGAAAGAGGATAAACTTTGAAATCCGAAAGTCGGTCCCACCTCTGAAAAAGTAGTTTACTTTTGCTCAAAAAGTAGTTTTCTTGGAATTCGAAAAGCTTCCGAAGGTAAATTATCTTCGGAAGTTTTAATGAAAAAGCTTCCGAAGCTAAAATGACTTCGGAAGATTTTCCTGAGAGTCTTAAAAATTTTGCTTCGGAAGAGAAATAAACACTTGAATGCTTTGTATAAGAAACAACAAAGCTTCCGAGAGTTAATTTTGCTTCGGAAGGAAAAAGTCCTTAAAAACAAATAAGTGTCTGAGATGAGAATTTAAGCTTCGGAAGATAGATTTAGACTTCTTCCAAAGGTAAAATTTCTTAGACAGTTATTTATTTTGAAGACATGATTTTCTTCCGAAGATAAAAATTATATCTTCCGAAGGATCAGAAAATTTTCAAGAATCTAAGGAAAGTCTTCAAAAAGGATTTTATATCCAAAGAAAACATGAGCTTATGAAAGTGATGAACTAGACAACTTAGGACACACATATTTTAAGAAATAATTAGAATTAGTTTTAAGAAAATATCTACTCAAAGTTAATCATCCCAATAGCTGATATTAGATATTTAAATCTCTGTTCATCAAAAGCTTTTGTAAACAGATCAGCATATTGTTCATCTGTATGAACTTTGACTAGTTTAATTAATCCCTTTTCATAGTTATCTCTTATTAAATGATACCTGATATTGATGTGTTTGGTCCTTGAGTGCTGCACAGGGTTCTCAGTGATAGAGATAGCACTATTGTTGTCTATGTGGATAGGAGTCTCCTTGAAGTTAAATCCATAGTCCAGCATCTGATTTTGAATCCAAAGCACTTGAGCACAGCAGCTTGCAGCAGCAATGTATTCAGCCTCAGCAGTTGATGCAGACACACAGGATTGTTTCTTGCATTGCCATGAGACAACCCTTCCACCAAGGAATTGACATCCCCCAGATGTAGACTTTGCAGTCATGTTGCAACCACCATAATCACTATCTGTATAAGCATACAGATTGAAGTCAGGATTCTTTGGGTACCATAAACCAAGTGTTGAAGCACCTTTGAGGTATCTTAGAATCCTTTTGACAGTGATTAAGTGAGACATCTTAGGGTTGGCTTGATATCTTGCACAAATACATGTAGCAAACATGATATCAGGCCTGCTAGCTGTAAGATACATAAGAGACCCAATCATAGCCCTGTATAAATGTTCATCTACACACTCCCCCTCAAGATCAGGTCCAAGGGAGTGGTTTCTGGCTATGGGTGTCTTAGCAATCTTACAATCAGTCATGTTGAACCTCTTGAGTATGTCCTGAACATACTTTGACTGACTTATGAAGATGCCATCTTCAACTTGCTTCACTTGAATTCCCAGAAAGAAATTGAGTTCTCCCATTGCACTCATTTCAAATCTGTCTTTCATCAGCTTCTCAAAGTCTTTGCAGAGCTTTGGATTAGTTGAACCAAAGATGATGTCATCTACATATACTTGAACTAGCAATAAGTCATTTCCCTGTCCTTTGATGAAGAGAGTTCCATCTATAGTACCTCTCCTGTATCCATGTTTACAAAGATACTCAGACAATGTCTCATACCATTTCCTGGGTGCCTGATGCAGCCCATAAAGAGCTTTGTCAAGCTTGCAGACATAATCAGGATGATCAGGGTCTACAAAACCAGGTGGCTGTTTGACATAAACCTCTTCATCAATCACTCCATATAGGAAAGCACACTTTACATCAAGTTGAAAGACCTTGAAGTTCTTGGATGCAGCAAATGCCAGGAATATCCTAACAGCTTCTAATCTTGCTACAGGAGCAAAGACATCAGTGTAGTCAATCCTTCTTCTTGTGTGTATCCTTGAACAACTAGTCTTGCCTTGTTCTTGATGATAATTCCTCTATCATCCTTCTTATTCCTAAAAACCCATTTGGTTCCAATGGTAGTCTTCCCATGAGGAAGAGGACAAAGGTTCCAAACTTTCTGACTTTTGAGAAGTAACTCTTGTTGCATAGCTTCAACCCAACTTCCATCCTTTAAAGCTTCATCAACTTTCTTTGGCTCTATCTGGGATAAGAAACAAGAGTGAAGACAAACATTTGCTTCATGGGTTTGTCCTCTTGTTCTTACCCCTGTGACAACATCTCCAATGATGTTTGTGGTGGGGTGAGACTTGTGGATCCTTAGCTGAGGGATCACAGCAAGTTGCTGAGAAAGATCCAAATTTGAGAAATTTAGATCTGGCATAGATGATTCACCCTCCACATCACCACACTTATCAAGATTAACTTGATCCAATGAGTGTGTGACATCATTGATGTTGTCATCTATGGTGTGGTTATTAGCATCAAGGAATTCCTGATCACTTTCACCATCACCATTGTTGTCTTCTACAATTGAGGTATCTTTATCTGGTTGTGGAGCCTCTGAGCTGGAATTTGAAGGCATCCCAGATGTATCAGCTGAATTTGTCATTGTAGTGCTGATAGAAACCTCATTTGCTGAAGTAGTTCCAACTGGAGCTGAAGATGTATGAGTTGAGGGTCTTCCTAGCTCAAATCTTGGATCAGGATCACCTGTATTTAGATTTTTGCAGATCCTGAAACATTCTCACAAGATTTGTTAAAACAGTTGGTAACTAAATCAAGATCAAATAGCCAATCAGGACCAGAACCAGCCACACAGGGTGTGTGTTCATTGAAAGTCACATTGGCTGACTCCTCAACAATTCTAGTTCTGAGATTGTATACTCTATAAGCCTTGGCTTGGGAAGAGTATCCAATGAAGTGTCCATCATCTGATTTCTCAGCAAACTTGGCAATTTGATCCTTGGTATTCAAGATGGTGCAGGGACATCCAAATGACCTGAGAAAACCAATGAAAGGTTTTCTCTTGTGCCAAAGTTCATAGGAGTCTTACCATGTGTCTTAACTACTAAAACTCTGTTTTGCACATAGCAAGCAGTATTTACTGCCTCTGCCCAGAAGGTGATGGGCAGTTTAGAGTCAGACAACATAGTTCTTGCAGCTTCAATTAGTGTCCTGTTTCTCCTTCAGCAACTCCATTTTGCTGAGGAGTCCTGGGAGCACTATATTGTCTTGTAATACCTTTTTCATCACAAAATGTATCAAGGATTTGATTCTTGAATTCAGTTCCTTGATCACATCTTATGGTTTTGACCTTGTGATCACTTTGATTCTCAATTTTTAAGATGAAATTCTTCAGAATCTCAGGGGTTTCATCCTTAGTTCTAAGAAAGAAAACCCAAGTGAATCTTGTAAAATCATCTGTGATCACTAAACAATAAGAGGTCCTTCCTAGACTCATTACACTGGTGGGGCCAAAGAGATCCATATGTAATAAGTGTAGGGGAGTAGTGATGGAGTTTCTTTCCTTAGGCTTGTGAGATACCTTATGTTGCTTCCCTTTCAGGCATGCAACACAATGATCATCACTTGTAAACTCTTTCTTTGGCATTCCAGTTACCAAATCATGTTTAATAGTTTATTCATGTTCTTAAAGTTTACATGGCACATTCTTTTATGCCATAGGAAAGACTCATCACTATTTGCTTTAGATAGAAAGCATGAAACTTCTCCAGAGGGAGATGTTTCTTGCAAATCCATCTTGTACATGTTCCCTTTCCTGGGGGCTCTGAGCAGGATATGCTCATGAGGAATGACCACTCCAGGCTTGAGAACAATGCACTCATGCTCAGTAAAGAGCATGTTATGACTCTGATCACAAAATTGGGATACACTCAGAAGATTGTACCCAAGCTCCTTAACAAAGTTTACCTTTTCAATGCTGAGCTTACCATTTGTGACCTTGCCCCTTCCTGAAATGTAACCACCTTCATCTCCTCCAAAAGCAACTGGTCCTCCATCAATTCTCTCAAAGTTATGGAGTAGTGACCTATTGCCTGTCATGTGCCTGGAACAGCCACTATCAATTATCCAGACATTCCTGTTTGTCTTGAGCTGTTCCTGCACAAAGAGAATGATTAGTTACATTTGGAAACCCAAGCCTTACTTGTCTTGGGCTCACTAAGTATAATAGAAGGTAATGCAACAGTAATAGATCCTATGGTTGTGCTAGGGGGATCTTCAGCTGTTGTTGATGGAGAAACTTCAGTCATTTGGTCTTTCTTAGACTTCCACACCACCTTTGGAGTCTTGGACTTGACCTTCAAAACCTTGAAAGCTTTTGGGACTTCACAAGTTTTGATGACTGAACCTTCGGAAGATTCTGCAGTCACTGCAGCAGACTTCAGTGCTTCGGAAGAACTCCTTTCTTCCGAGACCAATTTTTCTTCCGAAGGTAATTTTCCATTTACCTTCTTCTTTGATTTGGAGCTTTCGAAGGAAACAACTTTCCTTCCGAAGCTTGAATCTTCTTGAAACTCTTTGAAGTCTTTGTATTGGTCATATGGATAGTACTTTTAGGATTATATGGGCAATCCTTAGCAATGTGAGAGGTACTTTCACACATGACACATAACATTTTCTTCTTCAAAAGAGTCTCCTTATGAGAGCAAGACTGTCTTTGGTCACATCCCTTCTCCACCTTCATCTTTGTAGATGCTGAGACAGTTCTTTTGGGCTGTGAACTGTTCTTGGAGTTTGATGGTCCAGGCTGTGCAGCAGTGGTACACAGCAGATCAGTCTTCTTCTTTGTACTGAGATGATTTGAACAAGAACCAGAACTCTTAGCTGAGGAGTTTTGGTTGATGTCTTCAGTCTTTACTACTTTAAACCCTGCAGAGATAAAAACTTGTTTCTGCTTAGAATCAAAAGTAGCCTTGATCTCTTGAGCCTTCTTTGCTTTTCTTTTGCTCTTCCTGATCAAGTTCTTTCTCTTTGACTTGGTCATCACAGTAGATTTCTTCTCCTCAGAAGGATAGTGGCCCTTAGTAGAATCCTCCTCTTCACTCTTCTCAGAGGAATCTTCACTATCTCTTCTTCATCCTCTTCACTTATAGGATCTATGAGAGGAAGCTCATCTTCACAAGTTCCACACCTAGGAGATCTTACAGACAAGATTGTGTATGGAGGAGCTATCTCATTTGATCCCAGTCCCTGTCTATTTTGATAGCACACTTTGTTGTGCAGGGATGAGGATATCATGTTCTTGAAGGTCTCTTCTTCAAGAACACTCTTTTCTGCCCTGGCTTTGCTGATCACAAGCTCAGCCTGGCACTCAGTCAACTTAGTTATAGATCCTGGATTTGAGTCCTAAAATCTGTATGTTCATGTTTTAGTACTGAAATGGTTTTCTCTAAGTCCTCTATCTTTAACTTGTAATCATTTTCAGACTTTCTAAAATCAGATTTTAAAATGTTTAAGGACTCAAGATCAGATCTCATTTCCAAGTTATAGGACATGTATCTGTTTACTTTAGCAATGCATTCAGGAGTACAGAGATGTTCCAATACCTTGGCTTCATCATGGTCTGCCATTAGTGCTTGGTTTGGAGAAGCATCTTCCACCTGAAAGCTCCAGTCAAAGCCTCCTTCTTCAACAACAACAGCAGCATGTTGCTTTGGCTTCTCATTCTGAGGGGCTTTGTCAGTGTAGTTTGGTCTGGTTTGTGCTTAGCCACCATTTGTTTTAGGTGCCTTACACTCTCTAGCAAAGTGGCCTATCAAGTTACAGTTGTAACACTTGACTTTGCTTTTATCCAAGCCAAACTTTTCACTGGTTGCATTGTTTGGAAACCTCCTTCCAGTTCTCTTGTAGAACTTCTTTGCTCTATGAGTGAGGAGAGCCATCTGCTGAACTATTTCCATGTACTCCAGGTCATCTGGATGGATACAGTCCAGGTCTTCAAGAGTGAAGAGAGAGTTCCCACAACTTTCATCAGAAGACACAAAGGCTTGAGAAGAGCTTGTCTCTTGGAATGGGCTTCCTTGAGTGTAGTTCTCCCTAGGTGTCTCTGGGAAGGTGATGAAAGGACCCTTTGGTGACTTGTCAGGGTAGCATATAAGATGATGTTGGGGTCTATGCTATCCCTTTCAACCACATGCAGGGCTGAACCCATTTGATTGTTGGAGTTGCCAGATGAACCTTGCATGTTCATCTCCATCTGGTATCCACTGAGAATCCCATATAACTCTGTCAGAGTAAGAGTTTTGAGATTTTCAGTCCTCTTGATCACCACACAGTAGTGTGTCCATTGCCTAGGAAGTGAGGACATGAACTTCCTTACAATGTCCCTGTTTTCAAGAGGAACTCCTCTATCCACTAGGGTATCCACTATCTCAACATACCTGAAGTATTGCTGAGTCATGGTTTCACCTGTTTTGAAGGTGAAGTTTTCAAACTGCTGCTTCAAGAGATCCTTCTTGTTCTCCTTGGCTTCAGAGGAGCCTTCATACATCAGTTTTAGTGCATCTCACAGCTGTTTAGCTGTTTTGCACTTCTTAAAACCTCTGTACACAGAGTTTGGAAGGGCAGTTTGAAGAGCAGTCATGGCCTTTCTATCAATCTCTACTCTCTTCCTATCTTCATCAGAGTAGTTGGCCACATCTTTTGGGATCATACCAGCACCAGTAGCAGAAGGAGTGCTGGGTATGAAAGGTCCATTTTCAACAGATTCCCACATTCTTGAATCTAGAGACCTGATGAAACCTTCTATTCTCATACACCAGGTGTCAAAGTCATCAAGAGTGATCAGTGGGGATTTGTTCATGGTTCTAGTCTCCATATCAGTCTTTAAATGGATGCCATTTGGAGAGTTTAGTTTTTGTGTGTGTGAGGGATCTTAAGATGGTGAGATCTTATATCAATAGCCTGAAATGATCTGATACCAATTGCAGGACCGGTTAAGGGCTTAACAATTACAAACAACAACACAAAGAGGAGATTAACTAAACTTGATCAAACAGTAAACTGGATTAATTAAAATATTGATACAAAGAATACAAGTAATGATAAAGAGACAGAACAAGAGATTTGGGTTTCAAGGAGGCAGTATATTGCTTTCTCAAGTTCTTTTACAAGTGTTACAAAGCATAAAGAAAGATACTAGAACTTGGAATACTTATACTACAACCTACAGCCGGGGTATACTTTGAAGGCCAGCTGGATACAATTGACTAGACACAAACAAAATCAATTGTAGAATCAAAAGGCATATCTGCCTTTTGACCTTGTGACTATGACATGCCATAGCTCACATCCTTATCTATTACAAAAAGGATAAAGTACATAAAGTAGAAAGTTACAGACTCAAGACCTCAATGTACAGTTACCAAAAGCATGGACCTTTTCACCAACTCATGTAAGTTGGTGACTTTACAGAAATGCAGCGGAAAGGTGACCAGCTTTATGGAACAGTACATCAGATAAAGCATGTTACTAAAAGTCTTCGGAAGAAATCTGTCTTCATAGGATGAAGCTTCGGAAGACTTTGTCTCTGAGGCTTCGGAAGACTTCATGTTTGGCTTCGGAAGATATTGGTCTTGGCTTCGGAAGATTTTACACTTAGAATATTTTCTAGTTTATGGTGTAAAACTTCCGAAGCATTTCTTCTTCAGTACTTAGTGCATTTCTTGCAGAGAGACATTGGATGTTTTGGTTTGCATCAGACTTAAAGGAATCCTTACAACTACTATGAACCAGTGGACATAAGTATGGTCTCTCTGACACTCCGCTGCAGACCTTTAAGATACTGCATGGCGTTTTTTCAAAAGCCATGTAGTTAACCATACTTTATTCCACTGTTTACCTTTATTAGTTAGTACAGTTGTCAACTTTAGTTGGTGACAAATGGACATGTCATGACTATCATATCTTAGATAATACTTTATCTAAGATACCTTAACTTTAGCATTGTATTATATGTTTTAGTTATAGGTTTCCAGCTGGTATCAAAGTATATCCGGCTGTAGGATCTAGTATATATAGTTTCCATTTTTGTAACTCTTATTGTATGTTTGTAAGAGTCTTGTAATACTTTGAATTGAGAAGTAATATATACAAGTACCTTGAAAATTATTTCTATGTGCTTTTTGGTACTTAGTATATTATTATCAAATCTTAGAAGAGATTCTACTTCATCTGATCCGAGTGTGTTACAAGTGAGTATTGAGAGAAAAAACTAAGTGTTTAAGTGACAAAACCCGATCCTGCAATGTTCCATATCAATACTTATTAAAACAATTTGTTTTATAGTTGTCCTATTTTGTTGACACAGCCCAACCCAGGTAGCTGGTATACACTAATAGTATTTGGTTCATATATGTTGAAATGATTTCAGCGACATTATGGCATAATACTCGGTCACCCGCCAATACATGTCCTCGATTGATATACATATATAGTGTTATGATCGTTTAAACTCTTGCTTATTAAGATTGTACATCACCACATGTTGGGTTTTATAATAATGAAAATGGTTACTAATAGATATTTCATAAACATGCTTAAAATCATATTATAAACATTGATAGACATAACATGCAAATGAAGTTTAGGAAGCATGTTCACCTTAATAGTTGGTTGTAGTCATAGCTTATAATCTTCTGAACCATTGATAGCACTTCTGCAACATTTTCTTAAGATTAACATGGTAGAATACTAGCTTACACGGGGTATAATAGGGGTATTTGAGTACAAAGCATGTGTTTAGTGTGCTAAAATTCGACTATAAAGTTTAGGTTTTTATATCTGCTCGAGGGTTCCATCATGGACCATTAAGCAAGGTGCTATCGGTCCTCCATCTAACCATGATGACCAAAGGTGTCTTAGTTCAATCAAAATCTCACACATGTCACATTCCAAGCCTTGTCATCTTACACGTGTCACTCCAGGATCAAATGTGTCACCCCTTCGGTCCTTTTCAGCATGCCACACGTCGCTACACGAGAGTTTTGCTTGGGTTACACGTAGTGAACCGTTATAAGGTAGGATAGGGGTCCCGCCATGCAATCTGAATCTTTAAAACCCTAAATCATCCTTGGCGATTCGCCAAGCTTCCTAGTCGTGGTCTGTGACTGATGTGTGTGGGTATATGTATATACATTTTTAATGATTTTCACAACACTTGGTTTTAAATTTATAAAAATGATTTTTACCTTGAAATTAAACCACACAACAAATAGGCGAGTGTACCTATCGTATATTTAGCATAGTTTAGGCAAGAACCAAGTATCGATCCAATGACACGGTAGCTACTAATAGTAAACCTTTGTTATTATTTAGCCGGAAAAGATAGATGACTTGGTATTTTTTATATATTAAACTAAAATAACATAAATAGATAAATATGGATATAAATCAAGAAAGAGCAAAGAGAATATTCACTTAGACTTTGAATCCACCTAGAAAAATAATGATAACATTTAGAAATTCATGATAAGATCATTCTATACACATGTAACACGAAAATAGACTAGACCCCCGTCAAGGCTACCTAATCATATGACTCTTTGGAAAGTTAAAATGATATTAATATAGTAACCACTTAAAGTCACTTCATGAAGAACCAATGATACAATTATGTTGAATATAAATGTGAACGAAACTCCTATCAAGGTTATTTAGTCCCATAGTTCTTTGGAAAGCTAATACGATGTAATGAGGAATTCACAACAAATGTAATGGTCTTTCCAAGCATATACATGCATATTTGAATAACAATCATACATGTTCCAATCCCCATCCACTATGGATCTCATGAATCGGGTATGTCGACCGATGTTAGATAAATCGGTAATAGTGTTCATCGACGACATCTTGATTTATTCAAAAAGTGAAGAGGAACATGCCGATCATATTCAAGAAGTATTGGAGACGCTTAGAAGTGAGAAGTTATATGCTAAGTTCTCTAAATGTGCATTTTGGCTTCGAGAAGTTCAATACCTGGGTCATGTGGTTAATCTTGAGGGGATCAGGGTGGACCCTGCGAAGGTTGAAGCGGTGATGCAATGGGAACCCCCAAAGACACCATCCGAGATTCGCAGTTTCTTAGGCCTGGCAGGTTACTATAGGAGGTTTATCCAGGATTTCTCCAAGATAGCTTCTCATTTGACTAAGCTGACCCGGAAGGACGTGAAGTATGAATGGGGTACTGATCAGGAGAACGCCTTCCTAGAACTGAAGATGAGGTTAACTCAAGCCCCTGTCTTGACGTTACCTGAAGGGAACGAGGATCTGGTAGTCTACTCGGATGCCTCGTATGCAGGATTGGGTTGCGTGTTGATGCAACGAGGGAAGGTGATACCCTATGCTTCTAGACAATTAAAGGTTCACGAGGCTAATTATCCTACCCATGATTTAGAGTTGGTTGCGGTGGTGTTTGCATTGAAGATTTGGAGGCACTACCTGTATGGGTGAAGTGCACCATCTTCACTGATCATAAAAGTCTGAAGTATTTCTTCGAACAAAAGGAACACAACATGAGGCAGAGGAGGTGGTTGGAACTGATCAAGGATTATGACTGCGAAATTCATTATCATCCAGGCAACGCCAATGTGGTTGTTGACGCCCTTAGCTGGAAGGGACAACCCGAACCAATGCGGGTAAGGGCTTACCAGATAATCATGACGCCTGATGTTATGAAACAAGTGAGAGAGTTTCAAGATGAGGCATTGAGAGATGAAAGAGTCAACTCTGAAAGGATGAAAGGACAAGTTTCAGATTTGGGGGAAAACACCCTGGGTGTTTGAACCCGATCTGGGCGAATGTGGATCCCTCTCTATGGGGATCTGAGGGGGAAGATCATGGATGAGGCTCACAAAACTCGATATTCCATTCATCCCGGTGCCACAAAAATGTATCAGGATCTGAAGAAAGATTACTGGTGGCCGGGAATTAAGCGAGACGTGGCTAAGTACGTGAGCAGGTGCCTGACTTGTCTGCAAGTGAAGGCAGAGCACCAAAAGCCATATAGAAAGATCCAGCTTTTGGATATTCCTGAATGGAAATGGGAACACATCACCATGGACTTCATCACGAAGCTACCTCGCACGACGAGAGGAAGCGACACGATCTGGGTGATTGTTGACCATTTAACAAAGAGCGCCCATTTCCTACCAATTCGTGAAATGTTTTCCTCTGAGAGGTTAGCAGAGCTATTTATCAAGGAGATCGTGGCTCGTCACGACATGCCAGTGTCTATCGTTTTGGATAGGGACACACGGTTTATGTCCAAGTTCTGGAAGAGGTTTCATGACTCAATGGGGACTAAACTGCATATTAGTACGACTTACCACCCCCAGACGGATGGCCAGTCGTAAAGAACGATTCGGATGTTAGAAGACATGCTACGAGCGTGTGTAATCGACTTTGGAGGAAGTTGGAATGAGCACTTACCGTTGGCGGAATTCTCATATATAATAGTTACCATGCCAGCTTTGGTATGCCAACTTGTGAGATGTTGTACGGTAGGAAGTGTAAAACACCCGTGTGTTGGGGTGACATCGGGCAAAAGGAATTGGGAAGTCTTGAGGTGATCGAGGTCACAACCGAGAAGTTAGATAAGATTAAGGCATTCATGAAAGCCACAAAGGATCGCAAGAAGTCTTATGCTGATAAGAGGCATAGACCGATAGACTTTGAGGTTGGTGACAAGGTTATGCTCAAGGTATCTCCCTGGAAAGGGATCATCAGGTTTCGAAAACAAGGAAAGTTAAGCCCAAGGTTCATAGGGCCATTCCGTATTTTCGTGAGGGTAGGGGAAGTGGCCTACAGATTAGAACTACCGGATGAGTTGAGTGGAATTCACCCTACGTTTCATGTATCTCATCTTAGGAAATGTCTGGCAGACAATGATGCAGTTGTACCATTAGAAGACATCAAAATCGATGAATGGCTGAACTATGTAGAGCAGCCGGTGGCCATCCTTGATTGGAAAGAGAAGAACTTACGTAATAAAGTGGTTCCGCTAGTATGAGTATAGTGGAGACACAGAAATGGATCAGAATCTACGTGGGAGACCGAGGAGGAGATGAGGAAATTTTATCCTCAATTGTTTGATGACTGACAGGTTTCGAGGACGAAACCTAAATAAGTGGGGGAGACTTGTAACACCCCGGGAAGTCAAAACGAGTCATCAGAATAGTGGGCTTAATTAGTGGGTATTTAATAAAGGAAGGAAATGAGTTATGGGCTAAATTAGGCTTATGGGCAAGAGCCTAAGTGATTAAGGGCCCATAATCAGCCCTTTAACACATTCAACCAACCACCATCTCCCTCATTTAAACCCTAGCCTCCCAAATTCATAGAGAGAGAAGTAGAGAGAGAAAATGAAGAAACTCAAGATTTGGAGCTTCAAAGGTTAAGGGATTGAAGATCTGGGTGTTGGACCATCAAACCATTATTAAGGAGCAAAAAATCCAGGTAAGAATCGGCCTCTAAACCCTCTGTAGATCAAACCCGGATTCTAGGGTTTTGGGTTTTGAAAAGTTGCAAAGAATCGCATAAAGGTCACATTTTTACGTATAAAAACATGTATAAAGCTTAGATTTAGCCTCATGGATGACAAACTAAGGGTTTGGATGTAAAAAATTGCGATTTTGGGTTAAAAATAGGTTCGTTCGTCATTTCAGCTCGATCTGCGAAACTGTCTATGCATCCACCGGAATTGCATATTCAAGCTGGGAAACTGTGGGTTTTCTTCGAAACTATAGTTTAGCAGGTAATTTCGCAGCCATTGAAATTCCAACGAAAGTTGGGCGAAACTACCATGCGAAACTGGCAGTGAAACTGTCAGCGAAACTGGCAGCGAAACTGTCAACGAAACTAGCAGCGAAACTGTGGCAGTGAAATTAGCAGCGAATTTAGGCAGAAATTAACCCCTCTAAGTGTTAACTTATTTGCAGGCTGTATAGTGTGATCCTAGCCTAGAAAGTTTAGTCTAGAAGATTACTCACGGTATCCAGGTGAGTTCTAGATCCCCTATTTATAAGTTTTTCCATATTTTGGGCTATTATGCATACTAAATATACGTTTTTAAATGACCAAAATTTTAAGAGGTTTTCTATAAGGAAATGTGTTATATAAATACTTAAAAATAAAAAAAAATTTGCGCTGACCTGGCAGCCCGGCCCCAGCCAGGGGCGTTGCCCCTTGGACCCCACTAGGGGCTGCTGCCCCTAGGACCCCGCTGTCAGGGGCTGGCGCCCCCGAATCCCCGCTGTCCCGCGGAGGGTCAGTTATGTTTTATGATGATAGTACTTGGCATGTTGTGTACTTAATAAGTTAAGTATTATATATTAAAGTGGAAGATGATATTAATGAAAAGTGAAACTTAATGAATGTTACCCCTGGGCCCATTTGATGATTAAAAGTCTTGCAAGCATTATGATCGACTTCACTTACGTGAGTCTGATGTATGATGATTGATCCGTATTCATGAGCGGGCTATATGCCTTGCAGTGTGGATCAACTGTTGGGGGTTAGCTACCATGATGATGTGTACCGACAGGGATCGACATTCGTTGTCGATCAACATGGAGCTCTTGCTTTGTGCAATCTCGTTTATGATGAAAATGAAAGATAATGAAAGAATGAAAGATAATGAACATGCTTAATTTGATGCAAGAAATGTTATGTATTATGATGTATGCGTGGTCATTATATGAAGGATAAAATTTATATTTTCTTATATTATTTAAAAGTAGAACTCGCTCAGCGAAGCTGAATTTTATGCATAATAGCTGGCAGGTAAATGCTGATGCTGAGGATGGCACCGGTTGGAGGCTACTTGTATGGCAATGGATGGCATTCCTGTTTATGAAATCTTTTATTGTAATTTAAAGGAAAAAGTACTATGTTTTATTTACAATTAAGGACAAATGTATGATCACAATATCAACTGTAAGTTTTAAGTAAATGTTTATTTTATTCCGCTGCATTGTTTTGTTATTAAAATGATTTAATGCTATGATTAACCAACTGTGAGGTTTCTCGGGTACGGGGCCTTACACCACACTTAATACAGTGTCCCTAATGTACACAAATAGTAAAGTAAGGAAAGTAAAAGAAACCAAAAAATCTCCCCTGGCTTATAGGCGGTGAAATGTGCGACAAAAGTCCAAGAAATTTATGAAGTGCCCCAAGCATCCATCTTAGATCATAAGCGAAGATATCTATCAAAATCCAAGGACAAAAGTGAGTATAATCATATGCGATAGAAAGAAAGAAAAAAACCAAACATCAAAGAATCAATACCAAGTGTTTCAAAAACTCGGGTTGCCTCCCAAAAGCGCTCATTTATTAACGAGTCATTAGCTTGACTCGACACCAAATTCATGTGAATTTAGGGCAAGTGATGGAATAAATTAAAAAATGGGTGGCTTATGATACTCGAACCTCATTTGACCCGTTTGATTTTATGCATTTACCATCGGTTCGTAAGGAACTTAATGGTAACACAACATAATATAAATGGGTCATGCAACCAACACTTGTATTTGCCCGGACCAAACCTGATACAACTTATATAATGAAGGTGGCGATCATCCCAACAATATATTGTTAAGTTACTATTCTTGATTGATCGATGTCGCGCCTTCAAAGTTGGTTGGTCCATGAAGTAGTTTGCCATCTCTCTCCATTCTTTTGATTTACGAGACGAATCATTATAGTGCTCAATTATGGGCCGACTATCTTTGGTGCAAAGTCAAGGATTAAATGTCACCATGGTAATTGGTTAGTAGGTGTACCCATCCACTTGCACATCTTCTTCTTGGTGCGCTTCTTCCTTGATTACCACAGTTGGTTTTCCATACAACAATTCTTCTAATTCATCAAACCGGGTTAAACCATCCTTTTTCATTCTCCAAAAAAAGTACGGTCACCAATTCATCTCCAAACTCATCCTCCCAAGATGGAACAATATGGTTTGTGGTTTCATCATAAGGGAGAATCAGTAAAACCATTTTCATATCATCCATGATCTCATCTTTTTGTTGTTATTTAGATTGTGATTCATGTATCTTCTTATCTATGACATCTTGCTCATCATTAGTCAACATACAAGGATAAAGTAACGATTGCTCATCATATTCGAATCCACCCTGAATCGAAGGTGGGGCTTGTGTTTCATCCATTATCGTCTCCGGTTCCAGTTCTTGCTCTAACGAATCAGAGAATTAATCTGGATGGGCTTTACTTCCATCCTCTTGGTTCAAATTGATGTTGCAAGATGGACTCTCTTTTAGAAGGTATACATAGAGTTTATTAACTTCAACACTCAATGACTCTAATGCACGACCTTCTTCAATGAGTTTTTGCTCAAAATTATCTTGATTACATGTGTTCTGTTGAGGAAACATATCAATTCCTTGTTGTAGCAACTCATATAATGATGGACGAGGCTCGGTTTGGAATGATGGTATAGTAGACTCCTCAAATGGCGGTGAATAAGGATATGGTTCTTCATAGTAACCTGTAGGACACCCCGATGGATAATAACAATCTTGTGTATAATGGGGTTCTCCACAAATCTCGCACCACACCTCCATGCGATAATCCCCATGATCACAATGGTATCCTCCATAGAATTCCCCGTAGTAATACTCCATGTGAATCACTATAAAGAACACTTAAACAAAAAGGATCACGTGCACCAGATAATAAATTAAGTAAAAAACAAAATGGAAAATAAACAAAGAGAACTAATATATACAAAATGGCTAAAGTAACAACTCAGGTTGTTCTCAGAATTGTCGTGTCCCCGACAACGGCGCCAAAAACTTGATGTGTTTGGGCATACATACATACATACATATATATATATATATATATATATATATATATATATATATATATATATATATATATATATATATATATATATATATATATATATATATATATATATATATATATATATATATATTTAATAATATTCACAACACTTGGTTTCAAATTTATAAAAATGATTTTTACCTCAAAATTAAACAATACAACAAATAGGCAAGTGTACCTATCGTATATTTAGCATAGTTTAGGCAAGAACCAAGTATTGATCCAAGGACACTGTAGCTACTAATAGTAAACCTTTGTTTTTATTTAGCCGGAAAAGATAGATGATTTGGTATTTTTATATTTTAAACTAAAATAACATAAATAGATAAATATGGATAGAAATCAAGAAAGATAATCAAACAAAGAGAATATTTACTTAGACTTTGAATCCATCTAGCAAAACAATGATAACATACACAAATTCATGATAAGATCATTCTATACACGTGTAATACGAAAATAGACTAGACCCCCATCAAGGCTACCTAATTATATGACTCTTAGGAAAGTTAAAACGATGTTAATATAGTAACCACCTAAAGTCACTCCATGAATAACCAATGATACAATCATATTAAATATAAATATGGACTAAACTCCTGTCAAGGTTATTTAGTCCCATAATTCTTTGGAAAGCTAATACGATAAACACATACCAACCACCTCGAATCACGTAATGTAAACAAAATCATGAAGTCCTCCAACATGTGAATATCATACCACGAATATATGAACTAATAAATTTATGCTAGTAAACCATAATCATACATACACAATGATATGAGGAATTCATAACAAATGTAATGGCCTTTCCAAGCCTATACACAAGGATGCATATTTGAATAACAATCATACATGTTCCAATCCACATCCCCATTCCTAGTCAAATGTCATAAATACACATACATACATGTACATATTAATGAATAAATACCCTAAAACATATGGTTTTCCAACATGATATGGTCAACATACCCATGAGATTCAACATTTCATCAAGTCAAGCAAACACACATAATCATTAAAGAATATTCAAGACCATGTTAAAGTCATCAACATATTCATCATAAAAAATCACATGTACATCATCAAAGTTAGCTAGGATTCATATAATCTAAGTGATTCAAGAGTTTTAGCTCATTCTAACTACAAAAACACCCAAGAAACTTGAATAATAAAAAAGATACATGGTTAGATGAAGAAAATATCAAACCAAATCAAGCTAGATGGGTTGTATGTTATTAGATTCTTCTTTGAAGTGCTTGATCTTTAATCTTGCTTTCTTTTCCTTCAATAGATTCTCAAAATACTTTTGGGCTTGGAGAGAACTAGGGTTTTTAACCCCAAAGTTGTATGTTTGATATAAGGCCCAATTTAGGTTTTAAAAGTGAGATCTGCGCCGAACATGGCCATGTCGTAAAGTGATATGGCCATGTTGTAAAATGACATGGCCATGTCACACATCAGACATGTAAATTTTGAATTGATTCTGATATGGCCATGTTAGAATGCGACATGGCCACGTCTGTAGCCAAATTTTAACAATTTCACTTATTTCTTGAGTTTTTCATCCAAATCACTAAGTCGCCATCCAAACCTACAAAATTCATATAAAACCTGATTAAATGTGGTTTCAAATGAATTTGTAACAAAAAAGCATTCAAAACGGGGGTCAATGTGCATTATTAACATGTATAATTTTAAGCATACTAATGACCAGGGTCAAAACCTCTTTTTTTATTTTTTATT
Organism: Flaveria ramosissima; assembly: GCA_025215565.1. Lineage (NCBI taxonomy): Eukaryota > Viridiplantae > Streptophyta > Magnoliopsida > Asterales > Asteraceae > Flaveria > Flaveria ramosissima. The sequence goes on along the minus strand of CM046046.1, from coordinate 70,246,984 downwards.
TCTAACCATAAACTTCCAAATCTTATTATTTTATCAAAAAATTTTCAAGGAGTTACAACATTAGCGTTTTGGTAGTTTTTGGCATTAGTGACTTTAAATATTTCTAAGACATGTGGTAAATATGATGTTAGGTATACTTGCATTCTGTTTGACTGGTAGACCAAGAAAGAATGTGAGTTTTCCGATTGAACTTATTTTAAAAATTTTACTTCATTAGTATTTCAAAGGCTTTGCATAACATTTCTTGGAGTGATTGGTGGTTGGATGGTAAACAGGAGCAAGAAGAGTTGTAGATCTAGAAGAATTAGGTGAGTTTGGTTGTTTATTGTTTGCTTCTATTTCTTTTTGATAAATACTAAGAATTATATACAAATTTTCAAGCTATATAGTTTTTAGGTTCTTAATTCTACTAATTGTAACCATATTGACTATCCAAGCCTTAAGTAGAGGCCTCGTAAATTTTTTAATCACAAGCTTTTGTTAAACTTTACACTAGCTTCTCGTAAAGCATTAAAGAGCTCAACATATTTCAGTCTAAGAGCATCACCAATAAGAAATCTAGAAACATCATAAAATCTATCTAGTTAGATGCCACATTATAAATAAAACTTATCTTTAAAACCCCGTAAAACCTTTCTAATGGTGAAAGTCAAAAACGCCTAAATACATTGTCATATCATCACCACCTTGTATGTTCAATTATTATTAAATAAGTGAAATTGCTGCTGAAATTGTTTTTGAACGGTTAACAAGCGAAATTGCTGCTGAAATTGTTTTTGAACGAAAGTTCAAGCTTGTTTCGTGCGAAGTTACTAGCGAAACTAAGCCTGTTGTGACTTTGGGTTTGCGAAAGTGTTGTCGAAATTGCTAGCGCAATTAGCATCCTCTGCGAAAGTATTAGCGAAAGTAGCTTTTCAGCGAAATTGTCTGCAAAGTCATCATTTTCTGCGAAAGTGTCAGCGAAATTATTAATTTTTTCAGCGAAACTAGAATGTCGAAGTTAACCACACTCACACTTGCTGATCTTGAAAGTGTTGCACCCAATAGGCCTCCAAGACTCATTAATGGAGACAATTTTGAAGATTGGAAGAGATGTCTCAAACCCTTCTTCTTCTACACTGATCATAACTAATGGGAATCGATTACTTCTGGTCCTCACATACCAACGGTTACTGTTGGTGATGTTGTCTCTCAAAACAAGGACCCATCTTCCTATACTGAAAGGGATCTGAAATTGATTGATCGTGACCAAAAGGCTTTTGGTGCTCTAACTCTCTGTCTAGCACCAGACATCTACAACTGTTTTGCAGAGCATAAAAATGCTAAATCTCTTTACGATGCTCTATGTGAATTTTATGATGGTAATGCAGATTTGGTAAAGGATAAGAGCATTCAGGCTGAAAAGGAATTCAATTCATTTGTGGGATACAAGAATGAGAGTCTGACAGATCTCACAAATCGTTTCTTAACTGTTTCAAGCACCTTAAAGAAATATGATGAAAGGCTTTCCAACAGTGAACAAGTTAACAGGATTCTTGATTCTCTTCCACCTCAGTGGAGTCTTCAGGTGAGGATGCTTAAACAAGAAAGAGGGTTCACAGACTACAAGCTGATGGATATTATCAATAAGTTGAAATCCTTTGAGTTGGACATGAAAAGACGGGAATTTAACCAGACTATGATGCCCACATCTGGTTTTTCTCAAAATGCTGCTTTATTGTCATCCGCTGTAAACTATCAAATACAGAATCCAATTCAGGGAGGGAGCAATACAAGTACTTTCTCGGGTGGGAACAATAATGTTGGAAGAGATCTGGGTAATTCTAAGGCCAATGTTGTAACTTCAATCCCATCAGAAACAATGGCTCTTTTTGGAATGTTCGTTCAGAGCTATGAAGCACTTGTAGCTGGAGAATTGAAAGGGAAGGGAATGACTATGGAAGACATGTATCAGGTGGATCCTGATGATATTGAAGAAACTGATATTCAATGGCAGATGGCTATGTTGACCCTTAGAGCTGGAAGATTTATGGAAAGAACTGGACGAAAGAACTTTGGTGGTCAAACATCTAATTCAAAACTGGGATTTGATAAGTCCAAATTGAGATGCTTTAACTGTAAACAATTGGGACATTTCAAACGTGAATGTCCATTACCAATTGTCACCGATCCTAGTAATTCTGGAGTCCCAAGACTGACAGCTGAGAAAGAGAAGGAAGATGTGAATCACAAAAAGGAGACTGCCTTGATTTCTAACTTTGACTGGAGTGCCGAGGTTGAGGAAACAAGAACTGAGACAAATCATGCTTTAGTTGTTGAGTTTGTTGAAAGGAGTGAGGAGGAAGATGGTAAAGATGGATTTGATCTTTTCAAGGAATTCAAAAGAGAAGATGTGTCATCTGTAAATGAGAAAGAAGAAAAAGATGATGGAATTGGGGAAGACAAAACTGCAAGTTTAAGTGAGAAAGGAAGTTCAAGAACTGGGCAAAGAAAGGATAATGATGATGATGCTGCTACTGTTAAGGAAAAGAAGTCAAGTACTCCAGTATGCCTATGTGACAAAGCCTTAGCTGCTGAAAGGATGGTAATGGGACTTCCATATGAGGTAATACATGATATGTGCTCATCTGCTTGTAAAATTAGATTATTTGGGATTTATAAAGCTAACCGTCTATTAATTGATAATGAAAAGGATTTAAAGCGAATTAATGATGAACTTAAAATCAATGAATCAAAATATTTTGTTAAATTAAATGAGGCTTTAAAAGAAAATGATCACTTAAAACAAATCGTTTTGGAAAGAAATGTCGAGATTAACACTTTGACTGAAAGGGTTGCTCTTGCTGAATTTGAAGCAAGAAAACTTCAGTCAAAGTTAGATAAATGGACTATATCAGGGATGAAACATGATGATCTCTGTAAATCTCAACGGGGAGCTAGAATTAAAACTGGATTGGGTTATGAAAACGTAAAGGTTTATCCTCCGCCTAGTACATAATGTTATTCTCCTATGCTGTTCCTCATCCTTCTAATGATTTAATCAAAACAGATACTGACAGTATGTCTGCAGGTTTAGAGGGGATTAACTCTAAGCACATTCGTGAAGACTACGACTATTGTCAGCAGTCTGTTTTAGATCACAAGTCTAGTTTAAATTCTGTTTTTGTTTCTAGTTCGACTGTAAACGACTCTGTTGTCTCATGTTCTCATGATAGTTTTATTTCATCTTGTAATTCAGTTCATGGTAGTGATGTCTTTTGTTCTAGTAATGATTATGATGCATCTGATCTTTCTTCAAAACCAACTGAGCAAATTAAAACTAATTGTTTTGAAAAGTTCTTTTCTCACCCTATTCCATCTTTCACTCCATTAAATATGACTTTATCTGATGAACGAATTTCTTCTTCATCTGACACCAGTACCAGTGGAACTAGTTCTACTGGTACGTCAGACGAATCTTCATCTATTTTTGTAAATAATAATTCTTGTTCAAATAAACGTCAAACTCATGGCTTGTATGAGACATTCAGTGACATTGATTCTAGTTTATCTGAATGTGATGAGGAAATTATCATTGATCCTATTTTTACCCCATCACATCACAAACCTAAACTCAAACCTCATTGTTTCAGATGTGGTCAAGAGGACCATCTTGTCAAGAATTGTCCTACTTTGATTCATGGTCCTTCTAATAAGAACTGCTTTGGAAATAAATTAACAAAATTGGTTAATAATTTCTTCTGTAAAAAATCTGTTTCATCAAAAAATAAAGTTGTTCAATCTTGAGTTCCTATTACACCTGGTTAACTGATTTATTCATTCTTTTCAGGAGTCATCCTCTAAGATTGTAAACAGCTTGTGGCATGTTGATAGTGGGTGTTCCAAAAATATGACTGGGCTGAAAGATTTGCTGACCAATTATCTGATATCGATGGAGGATATGTTGCTTTTGCTGGTGACAAAAAGGGTAGAAAGATGATTGGACAAGGAGAAGTTACCAACGGTTCTGTAACTCTGGAAAAAGTCAACTATGTTCATGAGTTGGCATTTAATCTTCTGAGTGTTTCTCAAATCTGCGATAAAGACATTCTCGTTCTGTTTAAATCTGATGAATGTCTATTTTTAAAATCAGAGACTGTTATTCCAGATGATTTGATTGTCTTCTTTCTAAAGCTTCAACTTTTGAGTCTCTCTTATGGCATCGTCGATTAGGCCATGTTAATTTTAAGATAATTAACAAATTAGTAAAGAACAATCTTGTTAGAGGACTTCCTTCAAAAGACTTTTCTATTAATGAAAAATGTATGGCTTGTGCCAAGGGCAAACAACATAAGAAACCTCATAAGCCCAAACTTCTAAATAGCATATCCTGTCCTCTCGAGTTGTTACATACTGATTTGTTTGGCCCAATTAGTGCTAAATCTATTGCTAAAAATCATTTTGTCTTATTGTTACAGATGATTTCTCCAGATATTCTTGGGTGAGGTTTCTTGCACACAAAGGCGAGGTTGTTGAGGAATTGCAGAAATTAATTCTTTCTATCGAAACAATTAGGAAGAGAAAGGTTATGGGCCTGAGAAGTGACAACGGCACTGAATTCAAAAATCAGATTCTTGATTCATTTTGTGCTCAAAAGGGGATTGTGAGACAATTTAGTGCTGCGAGAACTCCTCAACAGAATGGTATAGCAGAACGAAAGAATCGCACTCTCATTGAAGTTGCTCGTACAATGCTGATAGAATATTCATTACCCATTATCTTTTGGGCTGAAGCTGTAAACTGTGCTTCATATGTTCTTAACCGAGTGTTGATTGTGAAAGATAAAATGAAGACTCCTTATGAACTTTTTCATAAGAGGAAACCTCTAATTGATTTCTTTCGGCCATTTGGTTGCTCGTGCACTCTTCTGAATACTCAATCTCAAAAGACAAAGTTTGGTGTTGTATCTGATGAGTGTTACTTTGTTGGTTACTCTTCTTCTCAAAAGGCATATCGGGTTTATAACAAAAGGACACGTATTGTTCAAGAGTCGTTCTATGTTGATTGGCAGGAATCTAACTCTTCTGAAGTTCGATCTGAACCAGCATGGTTTTTTGACTCTGATACTGTGTTTAATTCGTTCAATCTGCCAGTTTTCGATGATGATGCGTCCATTCCAAATGCTCAAACCAATATTATTTCATCATCTTCATCACCTGTTCATTTCAACTCGTTAGTAAATGAAGCTATTTCAGCTGATGTTAGTTCATCTTCTCCAATGCTTGATCCAGCACCAACATCTGATTCTTTATCTCCTACATCTTCTCCACTACTTGATCCAACAACAACACCTGATTCTCCCTCATCTAATCTTTCACCATCTATGAGTGAAATTTCTCCAAACATCTTTCCTTCAGCCAGCGACTACAAAACCTTGAAAGATCATCCTCTTGATAACGTCGTTGGATCTTTCCTTCAGCCAGCGACTACAAAACCTTGATTAATGTTTGCCTTTTCTCATGCTTCATTTCTCAAACTTTCCCGAAAAATGTCCATGCTGCTCTACAGGATCCATGTTGGGTGGAGTCAATGCAATTAGAACTTCAACAATTCAGAAAGCTTAAAGTTTGGACCTTGGTTGACTTGCCTCCTAACAAATGCCCAATCAGTACAAAATGGGTGTTTAAGAACAAACCGGATGATCGAGGTGTAGTGGTGCGTAACAAGTCTAGACTCGTTGTGCAAGGTTTTGCTCAAGAAGAAGGGATTGACTATACTGAAGTCTTTGCTCCAGTCGCTCATCTTGAAGCAATCAGAATATTTCTCGCTCATGCTGCTCATAAACAGTTCCAGGTCTATCAGATGGATGTGAAGTGTGCTTTTCTCTACGGAGACATTGATGAGGAGATATATGTGTGTCAACCACCAGGTTTTGAGGATCCTGACTTTCCTGATAAAGTCTTTAAGCTTGACAAATCTCTGTATGGTCTTCATCAAGCACCTAGGATCTGGTATGAGACCCTCACACAGTATCTTCTAAGCAATGGTTTCTCTTGTGGTACCATCGATTGACTCTCTTCAAAAAGGAAGTGAATGGTGAAATGCTGTTTGTTCAAGTTTACGTTGATGATATTATTTTTGGATCTACCAATTCTCTATTATGTAGAGAGTTCGAAGAGGTAATGCGCCAAAGGTTTGAAATGAGTATGATGGGAGAAATGTGTTTCTTTCTTGGATTACAAGTTGAACAACAGAAAGAAGGAATTCTTATTCATCAGGAGAAGTATACTAAAGATATCTTGAAAAAGTTCAAAATGGATGATGCCTCTCCTGAGATGACTCCATTTACTGCTCAGACTTGTCTCACTCCTGATGAGAATGGGAAACTAGTTGATCCTCATCTTTTTAGATCCATGATTGGTTCTCTCATGTATCTTACTGCAAGTCATCCTGATATCACTTTTGCTGTTGGATATTGTGCTCGATATCAGTCGGCCCCAAAAGAATCTCATGAGAAAGCTGTAAAGAGAATATTTCATTATCTCAAAGGATCATCTCGTTTAGGGCTATGGTATCCATATGGAGGGAATTTTGATTTACATGCTTATTCAGATAGTGATTCCAATGGTTGCAGGTTAAACAGAAAATCGATGTCTGGAGGGTGTCAATATTTGGGAAATTGTTTGGTGTCCTGGCAGAGCAAGAAACAGACCACTGTTTCTCTTTCTACAGGAGAAGCAAAATATATTGGTGCTTCTAGCTGTTGTTCTCAAGTTCTTTGGATACAACACCAAATGATTGATTACGGAATTAATTTTCTCCACACGCCTTTATTTTGTGACAATGAAGCAGCCATTGGGATTGCAAAAAATCCTATTCATCATTCCAGAACCAAGCATATCGAGACACGGATTCATGCAATTCGTGATGCTCAAGAAAAGGATTTCATCGATATTATACCCATTGATACAAAACATCAAAAAGTTGCTCTTTTCATAAAAACTTTTAATAAACCCCGTTTTTATGAATTGATCTCTATGCTCGGGTTAATATCCTTTTAAATTTTCTTTAAAGTCCTTAATTCATATAAAAATAATATAAATATTATAATAAATAATAAATAATAAATGATTTTCATAATTTAAATAAATTTTATATCCTTTGAAAATAAAATTTTGGGGGAGTAGTTTCATAACCTGAGTTCGGAATTTAAAATGACGAGAAATGATTGTATATCTTCTAGGTATGTTCTTTATACATGACTGGTGCTAAAATGAGAAATGATAGTAACTGATACTGGTTTCTGTTTAAAAAAAAATAAAATAAAAAAAATAAAATAAAATCAAGAAGAATCGAACAGATTCTTTAACGATATGCTTGATAGACTCAGCCTGAAGAATAAAGTATACAGCAGCGATATGATTTAAATTAAAACATCATGCTTAAGGACGTCTGGATTTACTCAATCGTTTTGGCCTGCATAAAAACTGAGTCCTGACAAAAATTAGATTGAGAATGAATCTTTCACCCATCATGATCATATAAGTCATATCCCTGGACCATGTCTGGTGTATTTATGTGTCTTGTGTTTGTGCTAATCTCCTCTGCTGTACGGAAGTACTGACCTGGAGTAATGATCTTCTCTGTTGTACGATAGTACTGACCTGGAGCTCTCATCAGCATATGATTAAATGGTCATCTCCTCTGTTATACGTGAGTATAGATCTGAAGCTCTCACCATTTTGATCTAATTATGTCAAATCATCCAAACGATGAGTTCTTAACAGAATGTAATATTCTGTTTATAATCACTTGCACACTAATGCACAAGCCTTGCTCCGTATAGATTGATTCAAAATTCAAGAAATCCTGAGGTTGGGTGAGGGTTTTTGCCAAATGATTGTGGGGTCCTAACATTCTAAAGCATCTAATTGAACTTTAACAAATCATAAGCTGTTTGTTGAAAAAGGATAAGGCATGGGTTTAAGTGGACAAATATTTTATCGTTATTGATTTGTTCTAATTTCAACTGTTCCTGTGTAGATTGAGATAAGATCTAGTACTCAGTATGATCTCATTGCCAGTCGATGATTTACGATCATCTTTGTGTTCATGAATATCTAGAGGATGTGATCTCTGATTGATTTAGATCTTCGTGTATGAAGTTATTTATAATTATAAAAATAAAAAAATAATAATAAATAAATAAAAATTAATACAATACTCATAAAAAAAGGCGAAACTACTCTTTCGCTCCTTGTTTCGCATGACGAAACTGCAATTTCGCTAGGCTTTCTAATCATTTTTAACTGTCTATCTCTTGTCGAAATTGAAAACTCTCTCGGCGAAACTGTAAATTCATCAAGCGAATCTATAGTTTCGTCGTCTGCGAAACTATTTGCTATATAAGTCGCTTTGCGAAATTATTCTCTCATTTTTGCAATCGACCTGTGTAGCCTTCTAGGGTTTATCCATGACCTTTTTGGCGATTTTGTGTATTTGTGGTGTTTCATTCTGTTTGAGTGGTATTTCCAATTCGCCTGTGAGTTTCGATCATCGAACGTTCCTCTAATATTGTTAATATTAACTCATTTTAAGACGATTGAATTTTGACACTTCGGTGTCTTCGCTGTTCATCTAGCAAAACTACAGATTATTCTGCGAAACTGAACGGAAGTTCTTAACTTCTCAGCGAAACTGTGAGCTTATGCTGTCCGTGCGAACCTAACAATGTCGCCGACCTATTTTCTGTTTCGCCAGATTTGGACTTAAGTTTGTACAGTTTCGCCCGGTCGAATCTATCTTTTTGGGCAGCGAAATTGTTATGTTTTAGTTAGCAAAACTATGTTTTTGCTTGCCGAAACTAGCAGCGAATCTATTTTAAATAATTTTCGCCTGGTCGAAACTGTCTTTTTGGTCAGCGAAACTGATATGTTTTTAGTTAGCGAAACTAGTTTTTCGCTTGCCGAAACTGTCAGTTTATATTTTTATTTTTTTTATTTTTTTTATTATTATTATTCTTTTCTTATCTTCTTAATTTCTTATTCAACTTATCTGATTTCTTCTTTAGGTTATCATGGCTAATCTAAAGTTTGATGAGCGGAACAATATCACCGCTATTCTAGATTATACACATCCAAAGGCTGCTGGATTCAGAGATTGTATCAATTGGCTACAAAGATCACCTATAGCCCATGCTATATCTCATACGACTACCATCTATGATCTTCATATCAAAGACTTCTGGCGATCTGTAGAGTATGACACTCGAGGAGATTCACAGAGGATTACTGCTAAAGTCATTGATCAAGAAGTGACCATCACTGCTGAGACTGTATCGAGGATATTAAGACTAGACGAAGATTCGGAGATGAAGTCACCATGATAGATTCCGAGGTGTTCCAGACCTTCAGAAGCATGGGATATGAGGGACGAGCTTTTGGTTCTTGCAAGGAGATCAAGAAGTCATTTCTATCTAAGGAGTGGAGATACATTGCTCATGTTTTTATCATGTGTCTTGATCACCGTAAAGGTGGATCAGACGGTCTTAACATTGATTGGGCAAAGGCAATGGTGTTATGTTGTAAAGGAGAGAAAGCCAATATTGCCAAACTAATTTTCGCTTGCATGGCTGAGAACGTGATAGCGTTAAAGAAAGACAAATGGCTGCTATATCCCCGATTTCTTCAGATGATATTTGATGATCTTATACCTAATGTACCAAAACATGGAGAGATAAAGAGGCTGGTACAAATGAATCCTCGTATCTTTGCTGACTGTTGTGCCATTCGCCACGATTTCAGTGGAAAGATCACCCATCTTTGGGAAAATATGTATCCTCCAGAACGCTAGAGCTATATGAAACAGGTGGATGAATCTGAAAATAAACGGGCTGAAGAAACTAGAGTACAGCAAGCTGAAGCCACAAAGAAAAGAAAGAGATATGCCAAGGAGAAAGACTATGACTTTGAGGAAGACATTGCTGAACAAGCTGAAGAAGTAAGAGTTGAAAAAGAAAGAAGGTCAAAGAAGAAAGCCGATTCTGCTAAACCTGAAAGACGATCCAAACATAGACATGAAGGATTCACCAAAAGAAGAGATGATAGTGGAAACCTTGATGAGGATATGATTCGCAATTTGAATACTTCCTTGGCAAATGAACTGAGTATGATCAAGACCAAACTCACAAACCAGGAAATCAGAGAAAAACAAAAGGATGAGGTGATTGAAGGAATGCAAAAGATGCTTGTTGACCAAAATTGACTACTGAAAAGGTTGTTTGAAGAGATTACCCTGCTGAAAGATGCAGCCGGCCTGCCTGATCAACAAACTCAATCTGAGTTAGATGATCTGACTGACACATCAAAGTACCCATTTCTGAATGTGGGCACTTCATCTAAGGTAGGAGAGGGCACATCTGGTGCAGCAACCACTGATGCTGGAGATCGTGAAGCTACAGGAGAGGATGTTGGAAGAGAAAATGATAAGGATATTATAGAAGCTGGGTTTGTTAATATGCAATTTGACTTTGAAAAGGATTTGGTTGGTGAAGAAGTAATAGTAACGAAAACTGCTGAAGGAGTCTCAGAAAGGAAAGGGATTGGTTGATGAGGAAGAGGATGATGAACAGCTCATAGATTATGATTCAGAACCTGAGCTCTATGAAGTTGATGAGCGACCATTGATTTATGTGGCTAAGAAGGGAGAGGATGCTGCAGATGTGTTTAAGATGGATAAAAATGACTGGTTTGTGAAAGAGAAGGAGGTAGAAGAAATCACTCCTCTTTTCCAACACATGGAGGGGATGAGTAGGAAGGAGGCTGACAAGAAAATTATAAGCTGGTGTTATAACTCAAGCCTAAAGATGTTCATGATAAAGAGAAGGGGAGGTAGTATCAGTTACATGCTTAAGAGGAAGGCTTTTAAGACCTTGCCTTAATGGGATCTAAGGTGGTTGGAAACTCTACCACTTACTAATGCCCATTTGAGTGAAAGAACCACTGTTCTTGAAAAAGAGATAAAAAACGGGCTTAATGACAACTTTGAGTCATTCGGGTATATGAAGGCAGAAAGGAGGAGGTCAAAGAAAGATAAAGACTGGGAGACGGGAAAAGGAAGAATTGTTCTAAGGTTTAAACATCCAAAGACTGTAAACAGAGTAAGATTGGCTGATCCCCTTCCCCAACAATTACAGGACTTTGAGAAATGGTTTTATGATAACAACACTGGAGAAGCTGTAATCAGAGTAAAACATGGAAAAGAGTTTAGGGTCTTTGATCCTATGGAGTTGTTTAGTTTCTGTGATGAAGATCTATTGGTATTATGTGAGAATCATATAAAGGCTGGGGCTGGAGAAGAGACTAGGAAAGAAGCCAGTTTGTTTATGAATGTTGCCAACAAGATTAGAGGAGTGAGGTCTGAGGTAAAGAAGTTAGCTGAAAGGGTAAGGGCTCAGGATGATCTTAATATGGATGTTCAAGATTTGACCAAGCAATTTGAGAGGGCTAGTGGTCATCCCGAAGAAGCTAGTGATGCAGGAATAGACCATGGAGGATCATGTGCTGAAGCTTCTGAGGAAGTAGCTGCAGGAGGTGACGAAGACAAATCAAATGCAGCAGAGGAAACCGGAGATGACAAGACAAATCAAGAAGAGTGAAGACGGTGAGATCCAACCTAGGGGGAGTATTGAAGATCATGTATAGGTTGGACTCACCTTAGTTTAGATTACTTACTTTACTTGTAATAGGACCTTTGTTAGTTTCCTTTTGTATGTACTTAGATTTGTGTAGTTTAGCAGTCTAGCGAAACTGTGAGCGAATCTGTAAGTTCGCTCATAGTTTGCTGTTTTTGTTTACCTGGTGAATTTAAGTTCTGCCGGGCGAAACTATAGTTTTGACAGGACAGTTTCGCCGGTGGCGAAACTGTCTGCGAAACTAAGACTGCTATATATACTCATGTTAATTTTCATTGTATGGTAAGCTTGCAAAACCCTAATCGTGGATCATTGTTGCAAGTTGCCTTTTTTAAGCAGTTATTACACAGAAATATCATTGTGCTTTTTGTTATTGATTGTCATTGATCATTGTCTTATCAAGTATGAGTTAGTATTGTGTTCAATCTTCTCTATTATAATTGTTTAGCATGCTTGTTGGATATTGAGCGATTCTTCACATCATTTGCACCGTTATTCGATCACATGGACTAACAGTAACCACTTAAAGTCACTTCATGAAGAACCAATGATACAATTATGTTGAATATAAATGTGAACTAAACTCCTGTCAAGGTTATTTAGTCCTATAGTTCTTTGGAAAGCTAATACGATGTAATGAGGAATTCACAACAAATGTAATGGTCTTTCCAAGCATATACATGCATATTTGAATAACAATCATACATGTTCCAATCCCCATCCACTATGGATCTCATGAATCGGGTATGTCGACCGATGTTGGATAAATCGGTAATAGTGTTCATCGACGACATCTTGGTTTATTCAAAAAGTGAAGAGGAACATGCCGATCATATTCAAGAAGTATTGGAGATGCTTAGAAGTGAGAAGTTATATGCTAAGTTCTCTAAATGCGCATTTTGGCTTCGAGAAGTTCAATTCCTGGGTCATGTGGTTAATCCTGAGGGGATCAGGGTGGACCCTTCGAAGGTTGAAGCGGTGATGCAATGGGAACCCCCAAAGATACCATCCGAGATTCGCAGTTTCTTAGGCCTAGCAGGTTACTATAGGAGGTTTATCCAGGATTTCTCCAAGATAGCTTCTCTTTTGACTAAGCTGACCCGGAAGAACGTGAAGTATGAATGGGGTACTGATCAGGAGAACGCCTTCCTAGAACTAAAGATGAGGTTAACTCAAGCCCCTGACTTGACGTTACCTGTAGGGAACGAGGATCTGGTAGTCTACTCGGATGCCTCATATGCAGGATTGGGTTGCGTGTTGATGCAACGAGGGAAGGTGATACCCTATGCTTCTAGACAATTAAAGGTTCACGAGGCTAATTATCCTACCCATGATTTAGAGTTGGTTGCGGTGGTGTTTGCATTGAAGATTTGGAGGCACTACCTGTATGGGGTGAAGTGCACCATCTTCACTGATCATAAAAGTCTGAAGTATTTCTTCGAACAAAAGGAACACAACGTGAGGCAGAGGAGGTGGTTGGAACTAATCAAGGATTATGACTGTGAAATTCATTATCATCCAGGAAACGCTAATGTGGTTGTTGACGCCCTTAGCCGGAAGGGACAACCCGAACCAATTCGGGTGAGGGCTTACCAGATAATCATGACGCCTGATGTTATGAAACAAGTGAGGGAGTTTCAAGATGAGGCATTGAGAGATGACAGAGTCAACTCTGAAAGGATGAAAGGACAAGTTTCAGATTTGGGAAAAAACACCCTGGGTGTTTGAACCCGATCTGGGCGAATGTGGATCCCTCTCTATGGGGATCTGAGGGGGAAGATCATGGATGAGGCTCACAAAACTCGATATTCTATTCATCCCGATGCCACGAAAATGTATCATGATCTGAAGAAAGATTACTCGTGGCCGGGAATGAAGCGAGACAAGGCTAAGTACGTGAGCAGGTGCCTGACTTGTCTGCAAGTGAAGGCAGATACCAAAAGCCATATGGAAAGATCCAGCCTTTGGATATTACTGAATGGAAATGGGAACACATCACCATGGACTTCATCACGAAGCTACCTCGCACGACGAGAGGAAGCGACGCAATCTGGGTGATTGTTGACCGTTTAACAAAGAGCGCCCATTTCCTACCAATTCGTGAAATGTTTTCCTCTGAGAGGTTAGCAGAGCTATTTATCAAGGAGATCGTGGCTCGTCACGACATGCCAGTGTCTATCGTTTTGGATAGGGACACACGGTTTATGTCCAAGTTCTGGAAGAGGTTTCATGACTCAATGGGGACTAAACTGCATATTAGTACGGCTTACCACCACCATACGGATGGCCAGTCAGAAAGAACGATTCAGACATTAGAAGACATGCTACGAGCGTGTGTAATCGACTTTGGAGGAAGTTGGGATAAGCACTTACCGTTGGCGGAATTCTCATATAATAATAGTTACCATGCCAGCTTTGGTATACCAACTTGTGAGATGTTGTACGGTAGGAAGTGTAGAACACCCGTGTGTTGGGGTGACATCGGGCAAAAGGAATTGGGAAGTCTTGAGGTGATCGAGGTCACAACCGAGAAATTAGATAAGATTAAGGCATTCATGAAAGCCGCAAAGGATCGCCAGAAGTATTATGCTGATAAGAGGCGTAGACCGATAGACTTTGAGGTTGGTGACAAGGTTATGCTCAAGGTATCTCCCTGGAAAGGGATCATCAGGTTTCGAAAACGAGGAAAGTTAAGCCCAAGGTTCATAGGGCCATTCCGTATTTTCGAGAGGGTAGGGGAAGTGGCCTACAGATTAGAACTACCGGATAAGTTGAGTGGAATTCACCCTACGTTCCATGTATCTCATCTTAGGAAATGTTTGGCAGACAATGATGCAGTTGTACCATTAGAAGACATCAAAATCGATGAATGGCTGAACTATGTAGAGCAGCCGGTGGCCATCCTTGATTGGAAAGAGAAGAACTTACGTAATAAAGTGGTTCTGCTAGTATGAGTATAGTGGAGACACAAAAATGGATCAGAATCTAAGTGGGAGACCGAGGAGGAGATGAGGAAATTTTATCCTCAATTGTTTGATGACTGACAGGTTTCGAGGACGAAACCTAAATAAGTGGGGGAGACTTGTAACACCTCGGGAAGTCAAAACGAGTCATCTAGAATAGTGGGCTTAATTAGTGGGTATTTAATAAAGGAAGGAAATGAGTTATGGGCTAAATTAGGCTTATGGGCAAGAGCCTAAGTGATTAAGGGCCCATAATCAGCCCTTTAACACATTCAACCAGCCACCATCTCCCTCATTTGAACCCTAGCCTCCCAAATTCATAGAGAGAGAAGTAGAGAGAGAAAATGAAGAAACTCAAGATTTGGAGCTTCAAAGGTTAAGGGATTGAAGATCTGGGTGTTGGACCATCAAACCATTATTAAGGAGCAAAAAATCCAGGTAAGAATCGGCCTCTAAACCCTTCTATAGATCAAACCCGGATTCTAGGGTTTTGGGTTTTGAAAAGTTGCAAAGAATCGCATAAAGGTCACATTTTTACGTATGAAAACATGTATAAAGCTTAGATTTAGCCTCATGGATGACAAACTAAGGGTTTGATGAAAATGAAAGATAATGAAAGAATGAAAGATAATGATCATGCTTAATTTGATGCAAGAAATGTTATGTATTATGATGTATGCGTGGTCATTATATGAAGGATAAAATTTATATTTTCTTATATTATTTAAAACTAGGACTCGCTCAGCGAAGCTGAATTTTATGCATAATAGTTGGCAGGTAAATGCTGATGCTGAGGATGGCACCGGTTGGAGGCTACTTGGATGGCAATGGATGGTATTCCTGTTTATGAAATCTTTTATTGTAATTTAAAGGAAAAAGTACTATGTTTTATTTACAATTAATGACAAATGTATGATCACAATATCAACTGCAAGTTTTAAGTAAATGTTTATTTTATTCCACTGCATTGTTTTGTTATTAAAATGATTTAATGCTATGATTAACCTACTGTGAGGTTTCTCGGGTACGGGGCCTTACACCACACTTAATACAGTGTCCCTAATGTACACAAATAGTAAAGTAACGAAAGTAAAAGAAACCAAAAAAACTCCCCTGGCTTATAGGCGGTGAAATGTGCGACAAAAGTCCAAGAAATTTATGAAGTGCCCCAAGCATCCATCTTAGATCATAAGCGAATATATCTATCAAAATCCAAGGACAAAAGTGAGTATACTCATATGCGATAGAAAGAAAGAAAGAAAGCAAACATCAAAGAATCAATACCAAGTGTTTCAAAAACTCGGGTTGCCTCCCAAAAGCGCTCATTTATTAACGAGTCATTAGCTTGACTCGGCACCAAATTCATGTGAATTTAGGGCAAGTGTTGGAATAAATTAAAAAATGGGTGGCTTATGATACTTGAACCCTATTTGACCCGTTTGATTTTATGCATTTACCATCGGTTCGTAAGGAACTTAATGGTAACACAACATAATATAAATGGGTCATGCAACCAACACTTGTATTTGCCCGGACCAAACCTGATACAACTTATATAATGAAGGTGGCGATCATCGCAACAATATATTGTTAAGTTACTATTCTTTATTGATCGATGTCGCGCCTTCAAAGTTGGTTGGTCCATCAAGTAGTTTGCCATCTCTCTCCATTCTTTTGATTTATGAGACGAATCATTATAGTGCTCAATTATGGGCCGACTATCTTTGGTGCAAAGTCAAGGATTAAATGTCACCATGGTAATTGGTTAGTAGGTGTATCCATCCACTTGCACATCTTCTTCTTGGTACACTTCTTCCTTGATTACCATAATGGGTTTTCCATACAACAATTCTTCTAATTCATCAAGATCACCAACCGGGTCAAACCATCCCTTTTCATTCTCCAAAAAAAGTACGGTCACCAATTCATCTCCAAACTCATCCTCCCAAGATGGAACAATATGGTTTGTGGTTTCATCATAAGGGAGAATCAGTAAAACCATTTTCATATCATCCATGAGCTCATCTTTTTGTTGTTATTTAGATTGTGATTCATGTATCTTCTTATCTATGACATCTTGCTCATCATTAGTCAACATACAAGGATAAAGTAACGATTGCTCATCATATTCAAATCCGCCCTGAATCGAAGGTGGGGCTTGTGTTTCATCCATTATCGTCTCCGGTTCCAGTTCTTGCTCTAACGAATCAGAGAATTAATCTAGATGGGCTTTACTTCCATCCTCTTGGTTCAAATTGATGTTGCAAGATGGACTCTCTTTTAGAAGGTATACATAGAGTTTATTAACTTCAACACTTAATGACTCTAATGCACGTCCTTCTTCAATGAGTTTTTGCTCAAAATTATCTTAATTTCATGTGTTCTGTTGAAGAAACATATCAATTCCTTGTTGTAGCAACAAATATAATGATGGACGAGGCTCAATGTGGAATGATGGTATAGTAGACTCCTCAAATGGCGGTGAATAAGGATATGGTTCTTCATAGTAACCTGTAGAACACTATTGGTCCATGTGATCGAATAACAGAGCAAATGATGTGAAGAATCGCTCAATATCCAACAAGCATGCCAAACAATGATAATAGAGAAGATTGAACACAATAGTAACTCATACTTGATAAGACAATGATCAATGACAATCAATAACAAAAAGCACAATGATATTTCTGTGTAATAACTGCTTGAAAAAGGCAACTTGCAACAATGATCCACGATTAGGGTTTTGCAAGCTTACCATACAATGAAAATTAACATGAGTATATATAGCAGTCTTAGTTTCACAGACAGTTTCGCTGTCAGCGAAACTGTCCTGCTAAAACTATAGTTTCGCTCGGCAGAACTTAAATTTGCCAGGTAAACAAGAACAGCAAACTGTGAGCGAACTTACAGATACGCTCATAGTTTCGCTAGACTGCTAAACTACACAAATCTAAGTACATACAAAAGGAAACTAACAAAAGTCCTATTACAAGTAAAGTAAGTAATCTAAACTAAGGTGAGTCCAACCTATACATGATCTTCAATACTCCCCTTAGGTTGGATCTCACCGTCTTCACTCTTCTTGATTTATCTTGTCAGCTCCGGTTTCCTCTGCTGCGTTTGATCTGTCTTCGTCACCTCCTGCAGCTACTTCCTCAGAAGCTTCAGCACATGATCCTCCATGGTCTATTCCTGCATCACTAGCTTCTTCGGGATGACCACTAGCCCTCTCAAATTGCTTGGTCAAATCTTGAACATCCATATTAAAATCATCCTGAGCCCTTACCCTTTCAGCTAACTTCTTTACCTCAGACCTCACGCCTCTAATCTTGTTGGCAACATTCATAAACAAACTAGCTTCTTTCCTAGTCTCTTCTCCAGCCCCAGCCTTTATGTGATTCTCACATAATACCAGTAGATCTTCATCACAGAAACTGAACAACTCCATAGGATCAAAGACCCTAAACTCTTTTCCATACTTTACTCTGATCACAGCTTCTCCAGTGTTGTTATCATAAAACCATTTCTCAAAGTCCTGTAATTGTTGGGGAAGGGGATCAGCCAATCTTACTCTGTTTACAGTCTTTGGAGGTTTAACCCTTAGAACAATCTTTCCTTTTCCCGTCTCCCGGTCTTTATCCTTCTTTGACCTCTTCCTTTCTGCCTTCATATACCCGAATGACTCAAAGTTGTCATTAAGCCCGTTTTTTATCTCTTTTTCAAGAAAATTGGGTCTTTCACTCAGATGGACGTTAATAAGTGGTAGAGTTGCCAACCGCCTTAGATCCCATTTAGGCAAGGTCTTAAAAGCCTTCCTCTTAAGCATGTGACTGATACTACCTCCCCTTCTCTTTATCATGAACATCTTTAGGCTTGAGTTATTACACCAGCTTATACTTTTCTTGTCAGCCTCCTTCCTTCTCAGCCCCTCCATGTGTTGGAAAAGAGGAGTGATTTCTTCTACCTCCTTCTCTTTCACAAACCAGTCGTTTTTATCCATCTCAAACACATCTGCATCATCCTCTCCCTTCTTAGCCACATAAATTAATGGTCGCTCATCAACTTCATAGAACTCAAGTTCTGAATCATAATCTATGAGCTGTTCATCTTCCTCTTCCTCATTAACTAACCCCTTTCCTTTCTCAAAGACTCCTTCAGCAGTTTTTGTTACTATTACTTCTTCACCAACCAAATCCTTTTCAAAGTCAAATTGCATATTAACAAACCCAGCTTCTATAATATCCTCCTCATCTTCTCTTCCAACATCCTCTTCTGTAGCTTCACGATCTCCAGCATCAGTGGTCGCTGCACCAGATGTGCCCTCTCCTACCTTGGTTGAAGTGCCCACATTCAGAAATGGGTACTTTGATGTGTCAGTCAGATCATCTAACTCAGATTGAGTTAGTTGATCAGGTAGGCCGGCTGCGGCTTTCAGCAAGGTAATCTCTTCAAACAACCTTTTCAGTAGTCGATTTTGGTCAACAAGCATCTTCTGCATACCTTCAATCACTTCATCCTTTTGTTTTTCTCTGATTTCCTGGTTTGTGAGTTTGGTCTTGATCATACTCAGTTCATTTGCCAATGAAGTATTCAAATTGCGAATCATATCCTCATCAAGGTTTCCACTATCCTCTCTTCTTTTGGTGAATCCTTCATGTCTATGTTTGGATCGTCTCTCAGGTTCAGCAGAATCGGCTTTCTTCTTTGACCTTCTTTCTTTTTCAACTCTAACTTCCTCAGCTTGTTCAACAATGTCTTCCTCAAAGTCATAGTCTTTCTCCTTGGCATATCTCTTTCTTTTCTTTGTGGCTTCAGCTTGCTGTACTCTAGTTTCTTCAGTCCGTTTACTTTCAGATTCATCCACCCGTTTAATATAGCTCCAGCGTTCTGGAGGATACATATTTTTCCAAAGATGGGTGATCTTTCCACTGAAGTCGTGGCGAATGGCACAGCAGTCAGCAAAGATGCGAGGATTCATTTGTACCAGCCTCTTTATCTCTCCATGTTTTGGTACATTAGATATAAGATCATCAAATATCATCTGAAGAAATCGGGGATATAGCAGCCATTTGTCTTTCTTTAAAGCCATCACGTTCTCAGCCATGCATGCGAAAATTAGTTTGGCAATATTGGCTTTCTCTCCTTTACAACATAACACCATTGCCTTTGCCCAATCAATGTTAAGACTGTCTCATCCACCTTTATGGTGATCAAGACACATGATAAAAACATGAGCAATGTATCTCCACTCCTTAGATAGAAATGACTTCTTGATCTCCTTGCGAGAACCAAAAGCTGGTCCCTCATATCCCATACTTCTAAAGGCCTGGACACCTCGGAATCTGTCATGGTGACTTCATCTCCCGAATCTTCGTCTAGTCTTAATATCCTCGATACAGTCTCAGCAGTGATGGTCCCTTCTTGATCAATGACTTTAGCAGTAATCCTCTATGAATCTCCTCGAGTGTCATACTCTACAGATCGCCAGAAGTCTCTGATATGAAGATCATAGATGGTAGTCGTATGAGATATAGCATGGGCTATAGGTGATCTTTGTAGCCATCTGATACAATCTCTGAATCCAGCAGCCTTTGGATGTGTATCATCTAGAATAGCGGTGATATTGTTCCGCTCATCAAACTTTAGATTAGCCATGATAACCTAAAACATAACAATTTCGCTTCCCAAAAAGATAAATACGACCAGGCGAAAATGTACAAACTTAAGTCCAAATCTGGCGAAACTGAAAATAGGTTGGCGAAACTGTTAGGTTCGCACGGACAGCATAACCTCACAGTTTCGTTGAGAAGTTAAGAACTTTCGTTCAGTTTCGCAGAATAATCTGCAGTTTCGCTGAATGAACAGCGAAGACATCGAAGGGTCAAAATTCAAATGTCTTAAAATGAGTTAATATTAACAAGATTAGATGAATGTTCAATGATCGAAACTCACAGACGAACAAAAAAGAACAGTCAATCCGAAAGAAACACCACGAAAAAGCAAAATCGCCAAACAAAGTCACGGATAAACCCTAGAAGACTACTCAGTTCGATATTGCAAAAATGAGAGAATAATTTCGCAAAACGACTTATATAGCAAATAGTTTCGCTGACGATGAAACTATAGATTCGCCAGACGAATTTACAGTTTCGCCAAGAGAATCTGCAATTTCGCTTAGAGATAGACAGTTAAAAATGATTTGAAAGCCTAGCGAAATTGCAGTTTCGTCATGCGAAACAATGAGCGAAAGAGTAGTTTCGCCATCCTTTTTTTATTATTATATTTATTTATTTATTTTTTATAGAATAATGAGTAATTTCATACACTAAGGTCTAAATCAATCAGAGATCACATCCTCTAGGTATTTATGAAAACAAAGATGATCGTAAATCATCGACCGACAATGAGATCATACTGAATACTAGATCTTATCACAATCTGCACAGAAACAGTTGAAATTAGAACAAATCAATAACGATTGCTGATATATTTGTCCACTTAAACCCATGCCTTATCCTTTTTCAACAAACAGCTTATGATTTGTTAAGGTTCAATTAGATGCTTTAGAATGTTAGGACCCCACAATCATTTGGCAAAAACCCTCACCTAACCTCAGGATTTCTTGAATTTTGAATCAATCTATACGGAGCAAGACTTGTGCATTAGTGTGCAAGTGATTATAAACAGAATATTACATTCTGTTAAGAACTCATCGATTAGATGATTTGACATAATTATATCAAAATGGTGAGAGCTCCAGGTCTATACTCACGTATAACAGAGGAGATGACCATTTAAACATGTGCTGATGAGAGCTTCAGGTCAGTACTATCGTACAACAGAGGAGATCATCACTCCAGGTCAGTACTTCCGTACAGCAGTGGAGATTAGCACAAACACAAGACACATAAATATACCAGACATGGTCCAGGGTTATGACTTATATGATCATGATGGGTGAAAGATTCATTCTCAATCCAATTTTTGTCAGGACTCAGTTTTTATGCAGGCCAAAACGATTGAGTAAATCCACACGTCCTTAAGCATGATGTTTTAATTTAAATCATATAGCTGCTGTATACTTTATTCTTCAGGCTGAGTCTATCAAGCATATCGTTAAAGAATCTGTTCGATTCTTCTTGATTTTTGTTTTTTTTAAATATAAAATGTGAAACAGAAACCAGTATCAGTTACTATCATTTCTCATTTTAGCTCCAGTCATGTATAAAGAACATACCTAGAGGATATACAATCATTTCTCGTCATTTTAAATTCCGAACTCAGGTTATGAAATTACTCCCCCAAAATTTTATTTTCAAAGAATATAAAATATTTAAATTATAAAAATCATTTATTATTTATTTATTATGATTTATATATTATTTATATATATTATTTTTTTATATGAAGTAAGGACTTTAAAGAAATTTAAAAGGATATTAACCCGAGCATAGAGATCAATTCATAAAAACAGGGTTTATCAAAAGTTTTTGTGAAAAGATCAACTTTTTGATGTTTCGTATCAATGGGTATAATATCGATGAAATCCTTTTCTTGAGCATCACGAATTGCATGAATTCGTGTCTCGATATGCTTTGTTTGGGAATGATGAATAGGATTTTTTGCAATCCCAATGGCTGCTTCATTGTCACAAAATAAAGGCGTGTGGAGAAAATTAATTTCGTAATCAATCATTTGGTGTTGTATCCAAAGAACTTGAGAACAGCAGCTAGAGGCAGCAATATATTCTGCTTCTCTTGTAGAAAGAGAAACAGTGGTATGTTTCTTGCTCTGCCAGGACACCAAACAATTTCCCAAATATTGAAACCCTCCAGACACTGATTTTCTGTTTAACCTGCAACCATTGGAATCACTATCAGAAAAAGCATGTAAATCAAAATTCCCTCCATATGGATACCATAACCCTAAAGAGATGATCCTTTGAGATAACGAAATATTCTCTTGACAGCTTTCTCATGAGATTCTTTTGGAGCCGACTGATATCGAGCATAGTATCCAACAGCAAAAGTGATATCAGGATGACTTGCGGTAAGATAAATGAGAGAACCAATCATGGATCTAAAAAGATGAGGATCAACTGGTTTCCCGTTCCCATCAGGAGTGAGACAAGTCTGAGCAGTAAATGGAGTCATCTCAGGAGAGGCATCATCCATTTTAAATTTCTTCAAGATATCTTTAATATACTTCTCCTGATGAATAAGAATTCCTTCTTTCTGTTGTTCAACTTGTAATCCAAGAAAGAAACACATTTCTTCCATCATACTCATTTCAAACCTTTGGCGGATTACCTCTTCAAATTCTCTACATAATAAAGAATTGGTAGATCCAAAAATAACAATCATCAACGTAAACTTGGACCAACAGCATTTCACCATTCACTTCTTTTTTGAAGAGAGTCATATCGATGGTACCACGAGAGAAACCATTGCTTAGAAGATACTGTGTGAGGGTCTCATACCAGATCCTAGGTGCTTGATGAAGACCATACAGAGATTTGTCAAGCTTATAGACTTTATCAGGAAAGTCAGGATCCTCAAAACCTGGTGGTTGACACACATATATCTCCTCATCAATGTCTTCGTAGAGAAAAGCACACTTCACATCCATCTGATAGACTTTGAACTGTTTATGAGCAGCATGAGCGAGAAATATTCTGATTGCTTCAAGACGAGCGACCGGAGCAAAGACTTCAGTATAGTCAATCCCTTCTTCTTGAGCAAAACCTTGCACAACGAGTCTAGACTTGTTACGCACCACTACACCCCGATCATCCGGTTTGTTTTTAAACACCCATTTTGTACCGATTGGGCATTTGTTAGGAGGTAAGTCAACCAAGGTCCAAACATTACGCTTTCTGAATTGTTGAAGTTCCAATTGCATTGACTCCACCCAACATGGATCCTGTAGAGCAGCATGAACATTTTTCGGGACAGTTTGAGAAATGAAGCATGAGAAAAGGCAAACATTAATCAAACCAGGTTGACTCCGCGTTCGAACACCATCAGTGATAGATCCAATGACGTTATCAAGTGGATGATCTTTCAAGGTTTTGTAGTCGCTGGCTGAAGGAAAGATGTTTGGAGAAATTTCACTCATAGATGATGAAAGATTAGATGAAGGAAAATCAGGTGTTGTTGTTGGATCAAGTAGTGGAGAAGATGTAGGAAATAAAGAATTAGATATTGGTGTCGGATCAAGCATTGGAGAAGATGAACTAACATCAGTTGAAATAGCTTCATTTACTAACGAGTTGGAATGAACAGATGGAGATGGTGAAATAATATTCGTTTGAGCATTTGGAATGGACGCATCATCATTGAAAACTGGCAGATTGAACGAATTGAACACAGTATCGGAGTCAAAGAACCATGCTGGTTCAGATCTAACTTCAGAAGAGTTAGATTCCTGCCAATCAACATAGAACGACTCTTGAACAATACGTGTTCTTTTGTTATAAACCCGATATGCCTTTTGAGAAGAAGAATAACCAACAAAGTAACACTCATCAGATACATCACCAAACTTTGTCTTTTGAGATTGAGTATTTAGAAGAGTGCAAGAGCAACCAAATGGCCGAAAGAAATCAATTAGAGGTTTCCTCTTATGAAAAAGTTCATAAGGAGTCTTCATTTTATCTTTCACAATCAACACTCGGTTTAGAACATATGAAGCACAGTTTACAGCTTCAGCCCAAAAGATAATGGGTAATGAAGATTCTATCAGCATTGTACGAGCAGCTTCAATGAGAGTGTGATTCTTTCGTTCTGCTATACCATTCTGTTGAGGAGTTCTCGCAACACTAAATTGTCTCACAATCCCCTTTTGAGCACAAAATGAATCAAGAATCTGATTTTTGAATTCAATGCCGTTGTCACTTCTCAGGCCCATAACCTTTCTCTTGCTAATTGTTTTGATAGAAAGAATTAATTTCTGCAATTCCTCAGCAACCTCGCCTTTGTGTGCAAGAAACCTCACCCATGAATATCTTGAGAAATCATCTGTAACAACAAGACAAAATGATTTTTTAGCAATAGATTTAACACTAATTGGGCCAAACAAATCAGTATGTAACAACTCGAGAGGACAGGATATGCTATTTAGAAGTTTGGGCTTATGAGGTTTCTTATGTTGTTTGCCCTTGGCACAAGCCATACATTTTTCATTAATAGAAAAGTCTTTTGAAGGAAGTCCTCTAACGAGATTGTTCTTTACTAATTTGTTAATTATCTTAAAATTAACATGGCCTAATCGACGATGCCATAAGAGAGACTCAGAAGTTGATGCTTTAGAAAGAAGACAAGTTGCAGTAGCCTTTGACTCGCTTGAGTTCATATCAAGAAGATATGTATCATGTTTTCTTGGAGCACGCATAAGAATCAAATCATCTGGAATAACAATCTCTGATTTTAAAAATAGACATTCATCAGATTTAAACAGAACGGGAATGTCTTTATCGCAGATTTGAGAAACACTCAGAAGATTAAATGCCAACTCAGGAACATAGTTGACTTTTTCCAGAGTTAGAGAACCATTGGTAACTTCTCCTTGTCCAATCATCTTTCCACCCTTTTTGTCACCAGCAAAAGCAACATATCCTCCATCTATAATCTGATAATTGGTCAGCAAATCTTTCAGTCCAGTCATATGTTTGGAACACCCTATATCAACATGCCATAAGCTGTTTACAATCTTAGAGGATGACTCCTGAAAAGAATGAATAAATCAGCTAACCAGGTGTAATAGGAACCCAAGATTGAACAACTTTATTTTTTGATGAAACATATTTTTTACAGAAGAAATTATTAACCAATTTTGTCAATTAATTTCCAAAGCAGTTCCTATTAGAAGGACCTTGAATCAAAGAAGGACAATTCTTGACAAGATGGTCCTCTTGACCACACCTGAAACAATGAGGTTTGAGTCTAGGTCTGTGATGTGATGGGGTAAAAATAGGATCAATGATAATTTCCTCATCACATTCAGATAAACTAGAATCAATGTCACTGAATGTCTCATACAAGCCATGAGTTTGACGTTTATTTGAACAAGAATTATTATTTACAAAAATAGATGAAGATTCGTCTGACGTACCAGTAGAACTAGTTCCACTGGTACTGGTGTCAGATGAAGAAGAAATTCATTCATCAGATAAAGTCATATTTAATGGAGTGAAAGATGGAATAGGATGAGAAAAGAACTTTTCAAAACAATTAGTTTTAATTTGCTCAGTTGGTTTTGAAGAAAGATCATATGCATCACAATCATTACTAGAACAAAAGACATCACTACCATGAACTGAATTACAAGATGAAATAAAACTATCATGAGAACATGAGACAACAGAGTCTGTTACAGTCGAACTAGAAACAAAAACAGAATTTAAACTTGACTTGTGATCTAAAACATACTGCTAACAATCAGGTGTACTAATACTAGTGCATCCAAGCCTACTAGTTGGTCCATAGTCGTAGTCTTCACGAATAAGCTTAGAGTTAATCCCCTCTAAACCTGCAGAAATACAGTCAGTATCTGTTTTGATTAAATCATTAGAAGGATGAGGAACAGGCATAGGAGAATAACAGTATGTACTAGGCGGAGGATAAACCTTTACGTTTTCATAACCCAATCCAGTTTTAATTCTAGCTCCCCGTTGAGATTTACAGAGATCATCATGTTTCATTCCTGATATAGTCCATTTATCTAACTTTGACTGAAGTTTGCTTGCTTCAAATTCAGCAAGAGCAACCCTTTTAGTCAAAGTGTTAATCTCGACATTTCTTTCCAAAACGATTCGTTTTAAGTGATCATTTTTTTTAAAGCCTCATTTAATTTAACAAAATATTTTGATTCATTGATTTTAAGTTCATCATTAATTCGCTTTAAATCCTTTTCATTATCAATTAATAGACGGTTAGCCTTATAAATCCCAAATAATCTAATTTTACAAGCAGATGAGCACATATCCTGTATTACCTCATATGGAAGTCCCATTACTATCCTTTCGGTAGCTAAGGCTTTGTCACATAGGCATACTGGAGTACTTGACTTCTTTTCCTCAACAGTAGCAGCATCATCATCATTATCCTTTCTTTGCCCAGTTCTTGAACTTCCTTTCTCACTTAAACTTGCAGTTTTGTCTTCCCCAATTCCATCATCTTTTTCTTCTTTCTCATTTACAGATGACACATCTTCTCTTTTGAATTCCTTGAAAAGATCAAATCCATCTTTACCATCTTCCTCCTCACTACTTTCAACAAACTCAGCAACTAAAGCATGATTGATCTCAGTTCTTGTTTCCTCAACCTCGGCACTCCAGTCAAAGTTAGAAATCAAGGCAGTCTCCTTTTTGTGATTTACATCTTCCTTTTCTTTCTCAGCTGTCAGTCTTGGGACTCCAGAATTACTAGGACCGGTGACAATTGGTAATAGACATTCACGTTTGAAATGTCCCAATTGTTTACAATTAAAGCATCTCAATTTGGACTTATCAAATCCCAGTTTTGAA
Source organism: Flaveria ramosissima (assembly GCA_025215565.1). Lineage (NCBI taxonomy): Eukaryota > Viridiplantae > Streptophyta > Magnoliopsida > Asterales > Asteraceae > Flaveria > Flaveria ramosissima. The sequence continues at coordinate 70,219,824 of CM046046.1, read as the reverse complement.
TTAGATGTTTGACCACCAAAGTTCTTTCATCCAGTTCTTTCCATAAATCTTCGAGCTCTAAGGGTCAACATAGCCATCTACCATTGAATATCAGTTTCTTCAAGATCATCAGGATCCACCTGATACATGTCTTCCATAGTCATTCCCTTCCCTTTCAATTCTGCAGCAACAAGTGCTTCATAGCTCTGAACGAACATTCCAAAAAGAGCCATTGTTTATGATGGGATTGAAGTTTCAACATTGGCCTTAGAATTACCCAGATCTCTTCCAACATTACTGTTCCCACTCGAGAAAGTACTTGTATTTCTCCCTCCTTGAATTGGATTCTGTATTTGAGAGTTTGCAGCGGATGACAATAAAGCAGCATTTTGAGAAAAAAACAGATGTGGGCATCATAGTCTGGTTAAATTCCCGTTTTTCATGTCCAACTCAAAGGATTTCAACTTATTGATAATATCCATCAGCTTGTAATCTGTAAACCCTCTTTCTTGTTTAAGCATTCTCACCTGAAGACTCCACTGAGGTGGAAGAGAATCAAGAAGCCTGTTAACTTGTTCACTATTGGAAAGCCTTTCATCATATTTCTTTAAGGTTCTTGAAACAGTTAAGAAACGATTTGTGAGATCTGTCAGACTCTCATTCTTGTATCCCACAAATGAATTGAATTCCTTTTCAGCCTGAATGCTCTTATCCTTTACCAAATCTGCATTACCATCATAAAATTCACATAGAGCATCATAAAGAGATTTAGCATTTTTATGCTCTGCAAAACGGTTGTAAATGTCTGGTGCTAGACAGAGAGTTAGAGCACCAAAAGCCTTTTGGTCACGATCAATCAATTTCAGATCCCTTTCAGTATAGGAAGATGGGTCCTTGTTTTGAGAGACACATCACCAACAGTAACCGTTGGTATGTGAGGACCAGAAGTAATCGATTCCCATTGGTTATGATCAGTGTAGAAGAAGAAAGCTTTGAGACATCTCTTCCAATCTTCAAAATTGTCTCCATTAATGAGTCTTGGAGGCCTATTGAGTGCAACACTTTCAAGATCAGCAAGTGTGAGTGTGGTTAACTTCGACATTCTAGTTTCGGCAGAGAAGAAAATAATTTCGCTGACACTTTCGCAGAAAATGATGACTTTGCAGACAGTTTCGCTGAAAAACTACTTTCGCTAATACTTTCGTAGAGGAAGCTAATTTCGCTAGCAATTTCGGCAGCACTTTCGCTAATCCAAAGTCACCACAGGCTTAGTTTCGCTGGTAACTTCGCACGAAACAAGCTTGAACTTTAGTTCAAAAACATTTTCAGCAGCAATTTCACTTGTTAACCTAGTTCACAAACACTGATGAACTTTCGTTCAAAAGACTAGTTTCGCAGAACCACTAGAAAACAACTTCAGAAGCAAAATAACCCATAGTTTCGCTGAAAGAAGATGGTAGTTTCGCAGAAAGAACAGTAAATTCGCTGATCGATCTCAAAACCCTTTTTCAACTCAAAATCAATCTGAAATCATCCAATACTCAATGAATTTGAGATCTGATGATTATGAGATCTTCCTCAATCAAAAACTAGCATAATTCAATCAATTTCCATGTCAATAACACCTTATAATTCATTGAAAATTAATTGAAACTAGATATTGAACAAAAACCACAAAAACTCAACAAATCAAGAGCACTAAGGCTCTGATACCATATTGTTGGTCCATGTGATCGAATAACAGAGCAAATGATGTGAAGAATCGCTCAATATCTAACAAGCATGCTAAACAATGATAATAGAGAAGATTGAACACAATACTAACTCATACTTGATAAGACAATGATCAATGACAATCAATAACAAAAAGCACAATGATATTTCTGTGTAATAACTGCTTAAAAAAGGCAACTTGCAACAATGATCCACGATTAGGGTTTTGCAAGCTTACCATACAATGAAAATTAACATGAGTATATATAGCAGTCTTAGTTTCGCAGACAGTTTCGCCACCGGCGAAACTGTCCTGTCGAAACTATAGTTTCGCCCGGCAGAACTTAAATTCACCAGGTAAACAAAAACAGCAAACTATGAGCGAACTTACAGATTCGCTCACAGTTTCGCTAGACTGCTAAACTACACAAATCTAAGTACATACAAAAGGAAACTAACAAAGGTCCTATTACAAGTAAAGTAAGTAATCTAAACTAAGGTGAGTCCAACCTATACATGATCTTCAAACACCCCGATGGATAATAACAATCTTGTGTATAATGGGGTTCTCCAAAATCTCGCACCATACCACCATGCGATAATCCCCGTGATCATAATGGTATCCTCCAAGTATTCTTCGTAGTAATATCAATGTGAATCGCTATAAAGAACACTTAAACAAAAAGGATCACGTGAACCAGATAATAAATTAAGTAAAAAACAAAATGGAAAATAAACAAATAGAACTATATAATAAAATGGCTAAAGTCACAACTCGGGTCGTTCTTAGAATTGTCGTGTCCCCGACAACGGCGCCAAAAACTTGATGTGTGTGGGCATATATATATATATATATATATATATATATATATTATAATATATATATATATATATATATATATATATTATATATAGATATCTTATTATAGATATCTATATCGATATATATATATATCTATATATATATATATATCTTTTATGATTTTCACAACACTTGGTTTTAAATTTATAAAATGATTTTTACCTCAAAATTAAACAACACAACAATAGGCAAGTGTACCTATCGTACATTTAGCATAGTTTAGGCAAGAACCAAGTATTGATCCAGGACACTGTAGCTACTAATAGTAAACCTTTGTTTTTATTTAGCCGGAAAAGATAGATGATTTGGTATTTTTTTTATATTTTTAAACTAAATAACATAAAAAGATAAATATTGATAGAAATCAAGAAAGATAATCAAACAAAGGGAATATTTACTTAGACTTTGAATCCATCTAGCAAAACAATGATAACATACACAAATTCATGATAAGATCATTCGATACACGTGTAATACGAAAATAGACTAGACCCCCGTCAAGGCTACCTAATTATATGACTCTTAGGAAAGTTAAAACGATGTTAATATAGTAACCACATAAAGTCACTCCATGAATAACCAATGATACAATCATGTTAAATATAAATATGGACTAAACTCCTATCAAGGTTATTTAGTCCCATAATTCTTTGGAAAGCTAATACGATAACACATACCAACCACCTCGAATCACGTAATGTAAACAAAATCATGAAGTCCTCCAACATGTGAATATCATACCACGAATATATGAACTAATAAATTTATGCTAGTAAACCATAATCATACATACACAATGATATGAGGAATTCATAACAAATGTAATGGCCTTTCCAAGCCTATACACAAGGATGCATATTTGAATAACAATCATACATGTTCCAATCCACATCCCCCATTCCTAGTCAAATGTCATAAATACACATACATACATGTACATATTAATGAATAAATACCCTAAAACATATGGTTTTCCAACATGATATGGTCAACATACCCATGAGATTCAACATTTCATCAAGCCAAGCAAACACACATAATCATTAAAGAATATTCAAGACCATGTTAAAGTCATCAACATAATCATCATCAAAAATCACATGTACATCATCAAAGTTAGCTAGGATTCATATAATCTAAGTGATTCAAGAGTTTTATCTCATTCTAACTACAAAAACACCCAAGAAACTTGAATAATAAAAAAGATACATGGTTAGATGAAGAAAATATCAAACCAAGTCAAGCTAGATGAGTTGTATGTTATTAGATTCTTCTTTGAAGTGCTTGATCTTTAATCTTTCTTTCTTTTCCTTCAATAGATTCTCAAAATACTTTTCGGCTTGGAGAGAACTAGGGTTTTTAACCCCAAAGTTGTATGTTTGATATAAGGCCCAATTTAGGTTTTAAAAGTGAGATCTGCGCCGAACATGGCCATGTCGTAAAATGACATGGCCATGTCACACATCAGACATGTAAATCTTGAATTGATTCTGATATGGCCATGTTAGAATGCGACATGACCACGTCTGTAGCCAAATTTTAACAATTTCACTTATTTCTTGAGTTTTTCATCAAAATCACTAAGTCGCCATCCAAACCTACAAAATTCATATAAAACCTGATTAAATGTGGTTTCAAATGAATTTGTAACAAAAAAGCATTCAAAACGGGGGTCAATGTGCATTATTAACATGTATAATTTTAAGCATACTAGTGACCAGGGTCAAAACCTCTTTTTTTATTTTTCATTTCTAACCCTAAACTTCCAAATCTTATTATTTTATCAAAAAATTTTCAAGCAGTTACAACATTAGGGTTTTGGTAGTTTTTGGCATTAGTGACTTTAAATATTGCTAAGACATGTGGTAAATATGATGTTAGGTATTCTGTTTGACTGGTAGACCAAGAAAGAATGTGAGTTTTCCGATTGAACTTATTTTAAATTTTTACTTCATTAGTATTTCAAAGGCTTTGCATAACTTTTCTTGGAGTGATTGGTGGTTGGATGGTAAACAGGAGCAAGAAGAGTTGTAGATCTAGAAGAATTAGGTGAGTTTGGTTGTTTATTGTTTGCTTCTATTTCTTTTTGATAAATACTAAGAATTATATACAAATTTTCAAGCTGTATAGTTTTTAGGTTCTTAATTCTACTAATTGTAATCATAATAACTATCCAAGCCTTAAGTAGAGGCCTCGTAAATTTTCTAATCACAAGCTTTTGTTAAACTTTACACTAGATTCTTGTAAAGCATTAAAGAGCTCAACGTATTTCAGTCTAAGAGCATCACCAATAAGAAATCTAGAAACATCGTAAAATCTATCTTTAAAACCCCGTAAAACCTCTCTAATGGTGAAAGTCAAAAACACCTAAATACATTTCCATATCATCATCACCTTTTATGTTCAATTATTATTAAATTTAGTTAATATGTATAAAGAGAGAGTTTTTTTATCCTTTTTTTAATATTACCCAACCTCCCTTGGCCCCACCCACTTGCCACATATCTTGTTTTTTCAAGCTCATCCAAATGTACTTCCAACTCAAAAACTAAACCCCACAATAGGAAGAATAAGAAAACATCCATGTGTACAAGAAAAAACACCTAAAACATGCTATTGGATATGCTCTACGTTTATCTCTTAATAAAGTTGAAGTTCTCATACTTCTACTTTAGAGCATCTCTTCTTCTTCACATCTTTTGTCCTTTCAGATCTTACCTTGAGTGCTTTTCACAGGCTCTTTGCATTATTATACTTCTTGAATCCATAAATAATTTAGCCTGAAATGGACATTCGAATCGTCAAACAAGCCATGGTGTCAATCTCATTCTTCTTGATATCTTCTTTGGAATACTTTGAGGGATATCTGGCGACCGATGCACCATTTTCAATAACAACCCTCACCATTAGAACAAGAGGACCTTTAGTGATGAATATCCATAACTTTTGGTCTTGATTTCAGATGAAATTTTCCATTCTGATCTTCTAGGTGCAATAATCATTTGGACTGAACATGGGATGTTCAGTCTGACTCTCATTTTCAATATCATGCTAAGCAACAACAAAATCTATCATTTTTTAATGTTTCTTGTGTTTGGAATAGCGTCTTAGAAAATTGAAAATTTGAGGTGGTTAAGCCACACAAATCTAGAGCCAAATGTTTGATACCACATGTTAGATCGTTTGGAGTTAAAGCATAAAAGAACAATTAGAAAATAGTTAACAAATGCAAAATCTATATCAACCACTAATAATCAACACAAATAGAAAATACTATGAACAATGACCTCAATGACATAGTAACACACCAATTTTCAAGGTCAGAGTATATTTCACTTAATAGCCTGCAAATTATAGATACTAGGAAAAATAAAAGGGTATATATGAAAATGAGAGGTTATGAAAATGTGAGGTTATTTACTAAGGACCACAACTAGCTGCTCATAGATAACCAGCTAGAATTAACCTCTAGAAAAATAATCTACATCATCTATTCAAGGATATAAGATCAATGGCTAACTGTAGCCACTGATCTCACATAATGTATGTAAGGCCTCGTTCACGGGACACTCACAGTTGGTCATTCGTCGCACATAAAACATAAAATATACATTTAAATTTTCTAAATACATCGCAGCGGAAATACTTAAAACCATTTCATATATAGATAATTGCTTTTGCAAAATAATACAACATTGTCAACCATTACAAAAATATCATTTGTTTGCATTACATCATAAAAACATCATCGTTATATAAAATGGATGCCATCCATCCCAAAAACTTGGTAAGTAGCTGCGCCCGTGCCATCCTCAGCAATCGTTACCTACCAACTGAAAATGCATAAAAGTCATCGTTGCCGAGTGAGTTCTAGTTTTTCAAAAAAAACATTATATTACCTTTCATTCGTTAAAACATCTTCTTTACTATCACATATGATCACACATCATATGTACATCAATTTAATAATTATTATCTTCCATCATCGTTCGTTTCGCACATATCGCACGTTTCGTACATATCGCACGTTTCGTACTTATCGCACTTTTCGTACAGTTATTATCTTTTCACATCTATCTAGATCTTGTCGTATGCTTAACTCCCCTCTTGAGCACAAAGCCATATCATCTATGGTTAAGCGACAAGGATCCCATATCGCACGTATGGAGTAGTCACGTAGACTAACCCCTGTGTGTGAACCCTTAAGGGTTAGCCAAGATCGTACGTTGTAAACACACAGTTGAGCTAACAACTCTCAATGAGCTGTGAACCTCCTTTCATTTGCTTGCAAGACTTTCATTCGTTCATTCATTATGTTCCACTTTCATTATCTTAAATCTTTCGCTTCGTTAAGGTAATACTTTACGTTCATTATCATAATCACACCACGTAAAGTCACATCATAATACGTAATAAGGAACATAAGGAAACATATCATACATATGCATAGCATCATCACACATCATCATACATAACATACACATACACATACATGACAAGTACAAGTCATCATAGAATATAACCAACCCTCCGCGGGACTACGGGGGTTCGAGGGCGGCAGCCCCTGACAGCAGGGTTCTAGGGGCAGCAGCCCCTTGTGGGGTCCAAGGGGCAACGCCCCTTGCTGGAGCCGTGCTTCCAGGTTAACGCGAAAATTTTTTATTTTTAAACATTTATATAGCACCTTCTCTTATAGAAAAATCGATATTCCTGTTAAAAGCTTTTAAAATCTTGGTCATTTAAAACATATATTTGGTATGTATTTCCAGCCCCAAACAAGTTTAAAACCTTTAAAATGAGGGATCTAGGACTCACCTGGACTTAGTGAGTAGCTTCTCAATCAAGCTTTCTAAGCAAGGGTCATACTACGCAGCCTGCAGATAAGTTAACACTCAAAGGGGTTATGTCACACCCCGACCGACGGCGAAATCATCGGGGCGGACGAATGTGAATAATTGTTCATAGCACATGGAACTAAATAAGTTGGAATAATATTAAATATCATTTTTCATTGAACAATAATAACCAAGTAAATCATTACAATACATTCAAGATTTCAACAACAAAATAAATTCTTTAGTTTAACTAGGTCCAAGTCCTATGTGTGCAAGAAGAATTCCTCAAGTAACAATCCTGAAACATGTTAAAAATAAAGGGTCAACTTTGAAAGTTGGTGAGTTTCCATGGGTTAAACACACACACATACATACATATATATATAATATAATATTATATATATTATAGATATATATATATATATATATATATATATATATATATATATATATATAGTATATATATATATATATAATATATATATCTATATATATATATATATATATATATATATATATATATATATATATAAAGGGTTTACAAGTAGCAATTCATGTCAATGGTACAATCACCCTTGAGAGATTACAAGATTACAAGATGTAAGGATTCCTATAAGTCTGATGCAGCCAAAACATCCAAAGTCTCTCTGCATACATGCACTGAAGAACAGAAGTAGAAATGCTTTGGAAGTTTTACACCATGCACTAGAAATATTCTAAGTGTAAAATCTTCCTAAGCCAAGACCAACATCTTCCGAAGCCAAAAGTGAAGTCTTCCAAAGCTTCAAAGACAAAGTCTTCCGAAGCCAAAGAGTGAATACAGATTTCTTCCGAAGAATTTTGAGGATATGCCTTTATCTGATGTACTTTACCGTAAAGCCGGACCACATTTCCGCTGCAACTCTGTAAAGTCACCAACTTACATGAGTTGGTGAAAGGTCCATGCTTTTGGTAACTGTACATTCAGGTCTTGAGTCCATGCTTTCTACTTTATGTACTTTTATCCTTTTTGTAATATATTAGGATGTGAGCTATGGCATGTCATAGTCACTAGTCAAAAGGCAAATCTACCTTTTGACTCTACATTTGATTTTGTAGTTGTCTAGTCAATTGTATTCAACTGGCTTTCAAAGTATCACCGGTTGTAGGATGTAGTATAAAGTATCTCAAGTACTTGTAACTTTTATCATATGCTTTGTAACATTTGTAATAGAAATTGAGAAGCAATATACAGCATTCTTGAAAACCTATTACTTTTATTGTTTGCCATCTTGTTCTGTCTCATATTTACTTGTGTTCTTAGCATCTTCACTAAAAGTTAACCAGTTCCCTATTTGATTTGTTAAGTTTTCTAAGCAACTCTCCTCATTGTGTTGTGTTGTAAGTGCATACCCTTCACCGGTCCTGCATTTGGTATCAGAGCATTTCAGGCTCTTGATATAAGATCTCACCATCTTAAGATCCCTCACACACACAAAATACTTAACAACTCAAATGGCAGCTATTACCAAAGCTGATATAGAAACTGGAACTATGACAAAGTCTCCACTGATCACTGCTGAAGACTTTGATACTTGGTGTCAAAGAATGGAAGGCTTCATCAAGTCTCAAGACTCCAGGATGTGGGACTCTGTTGTTGAAGGATCTTACATACCAAGCACCACTTCTGCTACTGGTGGTGGTATGATTCCTAAGGTTGTGGCTGATTACTCTGAAGGAGACCGGAAGAGAATAGAGATTGATCAGAAAGCCATGATAGCCCTTCAAACTGCTCTTCCAAACTCCATCTATAGAGGCTTCAAGAAGTGCAAAACTGCCAAGCAACTATGGGAAGCACTCAAGCTGATGTATGAGGGGTCTACTGAAGCAAAGGAGAACAAGAAGGATCTCCTGAAGCAGCAGTTTGAAAACTTCACCTTTAAGGTAGGTGAAACCATGACTCAACAATACTTCAGGTATGTTGAGATTGTGGATACTCTAATGGATGTTGGAGTAACTCTTGAGAACAGGGACAATATAAGGAAGTTTATGTCCTCTCTTCCTAGACAATGGACACATTACTGTGTTGTTATCAAGAGGACTGAGAACCTTAAGACTCTTACTCTCACAGAGTTGTATGGTATTCTTAGTGGCTACCAGATGGAGATGAACATGCAAAACTCATCTGGTAACTCCAGCAATCAACTGAGTTCAGCCCTCCATGTGGTTGAAAGAAAAAGCATTGAACCACAACATCATCTAATATGCTACCCTGACAACTCACAAAAGGGCCCTTTTATCACCTTCCCAGAGACTCCAAGGGAAAGCTACACTCAAGAAAGTCCTTTCCAAGAGACAAGTTCTTCTCATGCCTTTGTCTCTGCTGATGAAATCTCAAGCAACTTTCTCTTCACCCTTGAAGATTTGGACTGTATCCATCCAGATGATCTGGAGTATATGGAGATACTCCAGCATATGGCTCTTCTAACTCACAGAGCCAAGAAGTTCTACAAAAGGACAGGGAGAAAGTTTCCAAGCAATGCAGCCAGTGGAAAGTTTGGGCTGAATAAAAGCAATTAAAGTGTTACAACTGTAATCAGATGGGACACTTTGTAAGAGAATGTAAGGCACTAAGGACAAATGGTGGCCAAGCACAAACCAGACCAAACTACACTGAGAAAGCCCCCCAGAATGAGAAGCCAAAACAGCAAGCTGTAGTTGCTGTTGAAGAAGGAGGCTTTGACTGGAGCTTTCAGGTGGAAGATGCATCTCCAAACCAAGCACTCATGGCAGACCACGATGAAGCCAAGGTATTGGAACATCTTTGTACTCCTGAATGCATTGCTAAAGTCAATAGATACAGGTCCTATAACTTAGAAATGAGATCTGATCTTGAGTCCTTAAATATCTTAAAAGCTGATTTTAAAAGAGCTGAAAATGATTATAAACTAAAGATAGAGGACTTAGAGAAAAAATTTTAACTCCTAAACATGAGCATACAAACTACAGGACTCAGATCAAAGACCTCATTACTAAGTTAACTGAATGCCAGGTGAGCTTGTGATCAGCAAAGCCAAGGCAGAAAAATGTGTTCTTGAAGAAGAGATCTTTAAGAGCATAATATCCTCATCCTTGCATGCAAAAGTTTGTTATCCAAATAAGCAGGGACTAGGATCTTGTGAGATAGCTCCTCCACACACAATCTTGTCTGTAAGATCTCCCAGGTATTGAACTTGTGAAGATAAGCTTCCCCTCATAGATCCTGTGACTGAAGAGGATGAAGAGGAGATGGTGGAGAATGGCTCTGAGAAGAGTGAAGAAGAGCATTCTAAGAAGGGTCACCATCCCTCTGAGGAGAGCAAATCTGTTGGGATGACCAAGTCAAGAAGAAAGAACTTGATCAAGAAGGCCAAAAGAAAGCCCAAAAAGGCTCAAGAGATCAAGGCCACCTTCAATTCTACATAGAAACAAGTCTTCATCTCTGCAGGATTTGAAATGGTGAAGGCTGAAGACATCAACTTGAACTCAATCAACAAGAGTTCTGGTTCATGTTCAAATCATCCCATCATCAAGAAGAAGGCTGATCAGTTGTGCACCACTGCTGTATAACCTGAACCATCCAGCTCCAAAGGTAGTTCTATCCCCACAAGAATTGCCACAGCATCTGCAAAGATGAAGATGAAGAAGGAACTATGATCAAGTTCAGCCTTGTTCACAAAGGAAAACTCCTAGAAGAAAGAAAATGGACTGTGTTAAGTGTGGGAGTACTTCTCATCTTGCTAAGGATTGTGTTTACAATCCAAAGAGTACTCTTCACATGACCAAGAAAGAAACTTCTAAGAGTTTGGAAAAGAAGAAGCAAGCTTCGGAAGGAAAATCTGTTTCCTTCGGAAGCTCCAAAATGAAGAAGAAGACAAGTGGAAACTTGCCTTTGGACAAAGAAATTTGTCTCAGAAAAGAAAGAAATACTTCCAAAGCACTGAAGCATGCTGCAGTGAAAGCAAGATCTTCTGAAGGTCCAGTCATCAAAACTTCCGAAGTTATTAAAACTTCCGAAGTTATCAAAACTTCCGAAGTATTGAAGGTCAAGTTTAAGCTTCCAAAGGTGGTGTGGAAGTCAAAGAAAGACCAAGTGACTGAAAGTATTTCATCAACATCAGAAAATGATCCTTCTAGCATGACTATAGGATCAATTACTGTTGCATTGTTTTCAACTTCTTTTGATGAGCCCAAGACCAATGAGGTTTAGTTTTCCAAATTTAACTAACCATCTCTTTTGTGCAGGAACAACTCAAGACAAACAGAAATATATGGATCATTGACAGGGGCTGTTCCAGGCACATGACAGGAAATAGGTACTACTCCAAAAGTTTGAAAGAATTGATGGAGGACCAGATGCTTTTGGAGGAGATGCAGGAGGTTATATTACAGGAAGGGAAACGGTCACAAATGGTAAGCTCAGCATTGAGAAGGTAAACTTTGTCAAGGAGCTTGGGTACAATCTTCTGAGTGTATCTTAATTTGTGATCAGAGTCATAACATGCTCTTCACTGAGCATGAGTGCATTGTTCTCAGACCTGGGGTGATCATTCCTCATGAGCATATCCTGCTCAGAGCCCCCACGAAAGGGAACATGTACAAGATGGACTTGCAAAAAACATCTCCCTTAGGAGAAGTTTCAGGCTTTCTGTCTAAAGCAAATAATGATGAATCTTTCCTCTGGCATAAAAGAATATGCCATGTAAACTTTGAAAAAATGAATAAATTAATTAAGAATGATTTGGTAACTGGAATACCAAAGAAAGAGTTTACAAGTGATGACCATTGTGTCGCATGCCTGAAGGGGAAGCAACACAAGGTATCTCACAAGGTAAAGGAAAGAAATTCCATCATTAATCCCCTACACTTATTACATATGGATCTCTTTGGCCCCATCAGTGTAATGAGTCTAGGAAGGACCTCTTACTGTTTAGTGATTACAGATGACTTTACAAGATTCACTTGGTTCTTCTTTCTTAGAACTAAGGATGAGACCCCTGAGATTCTGAAGAATTTTATCTTAAAGATTGAAAATCAATATGATCACAAGGTCAAAACCATAAAATATAATCAAGGAACTGAATTCAAGAATCAAATTCTTGATACATTTTATGATGAAAAGGGTATTACAAGACAATATAGTGCTCCCAGGACTCCTCAGCAAAATGGTGTTGCTGAGAGGAAAAACAGGACACTAATTGAAGCCGCAAGAACTATGTTGTCTGACTCTAAACAGCCCATCACCTTCTGGGCAGAGGCAGTGAACATTGCTTGCTATGTGCAAAACAGAGTTTTAGTGGTTAAGAAACATGGTAAGACTCCTTATGAACTTTGGCACAAGAGAAAACCTTTTATTGGTTTTCTCAGGTCATTGGATGTCCTTGCACCATCTTGAATACCAAAGATCAAATTGCCAAGTTTGCTGAGAAATCAGATGATGGACACTTTATTGGATACTCTTCTCAAGCTAAAGCTTATAGAGTATACAATCTCAAAACTAGAGTAGTTGAGGAGTCAGCCAATGTGACTTTCAATGAGCACACTCCCAGTGTGAAAGGTTCTTGTCCAGATTGGCTATTTGATCTTGATCTAGTTACCAACTGTCTTAACAAATCTTGTGAGAATGTTTCAGGATCCACAGATATACTACCTACGGGTGATCCTGATCCAAGATTTGAGCTAAGAAGACCTTCAAGTTACACATCTTCAGCTCCATTGGTAACTAATCCTGCAAATGAAGCTTCTACTAGCACATCAATGACAAATCCTGCTTATACTTCTGGGGTGCCTTCAAATTCCATCTTAGAGGCACAAAACTCAGAGGAAGGAGCTTCAAATGTTGGAGAAATGGTGGTGGTGAAAGTGATTAGGAATTTCTTGATGTTGATAACCACTCCATTGAAGACAACATCAATGATGTCACACACTCATTGGATCAAGTCAATCTTGATAAGTGTACTGATGTGGAGGGTGAATCTTCCTTGCCAGATCAGAATTTCTCAAATTTAGATCTGTCTAAGCAACTTGCTGTGATCCCTCAGCTAAGGATCCACAAGTCTCATCCTACCACAAACATCATTGGAGATGTTGATTCAGGGGTGAGAACAAGAGGACAAACCCATGAAGCAAATGTTTGTCTTCACTCTTGTTTCTTGTCTCAGATAGAGCCAAAGAAAATTGATGAGACTCTAAAGGATGGAAGTTGGGTTGAAGCTATGCAAGAGAAGCTGCTTTAATTTAAAAGGCAAAAGGTGTGAAACCTATGTCCTCTTCCTCAAGGGAAGACTACCATAGGAACCAAATGGGTTTTCAAGAATAAGAAGGATGATAGAGGACTTGTCATCAAGAACAAGGCAAGACTAGTTGTTCAAGGGTATACTCAAGAAGAAGGAATTGACTACATAGGTGTTTTTGCTCCTGTAGCAAGACTTGAAGCTGTTAGGATATTCCTGGCTTTTGCTGCATCCAAGAACTTCAAGGTCTACCAACTTGATGTCAAGTGTGCTTTTCTCTATGGGGTGATTCATGAAGAAGTGTATGTCAGACAACCACCTGGGTTTACAGATCCTGATCATACTGATTATGTCTGCAGGCTTGATAAAGCTCTTTATGGGCTGCACCAAGCACCAAAGAAGTGGTATGAGACTCTATCTCAGTATCTCTGTCAACATGGCTACAAAAGGGGTGCTATAGATGGAACTCTCTTCATCAAAGGAATATGAAATGACATAATGCTAGTTCAAGTACATGTAGATGATATTATCTTTGGGTCAACTAATCCAAAGCTCTGCAAAGACTTTGAGAAGCTGATGAAAGACAGGTTTAAAATGAGTGCCATGGGGGAACTCAATTTCTTTCTAGGAATTCAAGTGAAGCAAGTTGACAATGGCATCTTCATAAGTCAGTCAAAGTATGTATAGGACATACTTAAAAGGTTCAACATGACTGATTGTAAGGTTGCAAAGACACCCATTGCCAGAAATCACTCCCTTGGACCTGATCTTGAGGGGGAGTGTGTTGATGAGCATCTCTATAGGGCAATGATTGGGTCTCTTATGTACCTCACAGATAGCAGGCCAGATATCATGTTTTCTACATGCATTTGTGCAAGATATCAAGCCAACCCCAAGATGTCACACCTGATGACTGTCAAAAGAATTTTAAGGTATCTCAAAGGTGCTCCATCACTTGGCCTTTGGTATCCAAAGAATTGTGACTTTAATCTGTATGCTTATACAATTAGTGACAATGGTGGTTGCAACATGACTGCAAAGTCTATATCAGGGGGATGTCAATTTCTTGGTGGAAGAGTAGTCTCTTGGCAATGTAAGAAACAATCCTGTGTTTTTGCATCAATTGCTGAGGCTGAATACATTGCTGCTGCAAGCTGCTGTGCTCAAGTGCTTTGGATTCAGAATCAGATGTTGGACTTTGGATTCAACTTTAAGGAGACTCCCATCCACATAGACAACAACAGTGCTATCTCAATCACAGAAAATCCTGTGCAGCACTCAAGGACAAAACATATCAATATCAGGTATTATTTGATTAGAGATAACTTTGAAAAAGGGTTTAATCAAACTAGTCAAAGTTAACACAAATAAACAATATGCTGATCTGTTCATCAAAGCTTTTGATGAGCGGA
>CM046046.1:70104772-70199772 GCA_025215565.1 Flaveria ramosissima | reverse complement strand
ACATTGTAATTGGTTGATTTGATCTGCATTGCTAAAAACACAGAGCACAAGAGAAAAAGGGCCTGTTTCAAACGCTAAAATAATTCAAGGGTATGTTCTATAATTTCGTGTTTTTCGTCCTTAAGAAAATCCCTTAGTTTTATGGCGATAAGTAATGTTTGAAATTAAATGTTGTTAATTTATGGGATTTTTTAGAAAACAAAATCTTTATTTGAATTTGTTCGTGGGATTTTGTGAACTATGTTCCCAATGTACTTACTTGTTCTTGGTGAACATGATCTTTGATATACTAGTAGTCATCTTTTATGTTTGGTGTTTTTATTGAGAGGATCACTAGGTAGATTGCACTTATTCTGTGGCTAATCTTTATTTTGGGATCTATCTTGGATTTAAAAGGGTTAAGTGGCTGCAATATGCTGTTAAATATTATGAGGATGGGTCTTGGAGCAACCGAAAGGTTGTTGTTTTATGACATTGAGGTCATTGTTCAAGCCATGAAATAGCCTTTAGCATAAAGTGTAGGGTAAGATTATGTATATGATATCGCATGGCGATCCAACCCTTCCTTGGACTCTGTGCAAAGCGGGAATTAAGACAAGCACCGGATATACGCTTTATGTTGGTAAACATAATATAGATCTTTGTCTTTTTTGCTTACCAAGAATCCAGATATGCAATTAAAGGATGTTGCTTGAATGTTTTTTCAGCTGTTTAGTATGCTCTTGGGAGCATACAAATCAGCATTTTTAGGAATATTTAAAAATGTCAAACTAATTGGTGTCAAACTTCTGAGTTAAGGTCTCTTTCAGAGCAATCTCTTTATCTCCTGGATAGGATAAAATTTGCTTTCATCTCACCCTCGTTAGGGGGCGGGCCTACTTTACGAGTGTGATTATGCTGGATACGTTATTTTTTTGTAATTGGTGTCAAATGAGTATCAAATGCCATATAACACATACTTTTTTGTGTGTTTAGTATGTGGGTCATCCTTGACCAAAAGGATCTTTATTCTTTTGGATAATATTATCTTGAATAAGGTAAAATGGGTATGCATTCTCAATGATTTCTTTAGCAGTTTTTGTTGTAGAAGACTTAAATATCTCATATTAGCTCATAGCTTAATAGAGTTCCCATACCTATAAAGTATTTCATGACCTTGATGATAGTTTCCATCATATAATTTTTGTTGAACTCACTTTTACAACGATTAAAGGGCACGGCACCTTGGTTGATATATCTTCTGTATCAGGGTTGGCTGACCTACATGTAAATCAGCAAAAAGTGATAGGGTAACAAGGATAAAAGAATAAAAGATGTTATTATAGTGCATTAGTGCATACTTTGTTCAAAAATTCTGGATTTGCTATAGAAATACTAGCGCATGTTTAGTTTGCCTGTTAAATCTGTGAGCAACATGAGTTTTGTTTTAGATGATACATCTTCTTTTTATACTTTTATTCTGAGATGCAAATGAAATAGTCCAGTGTCATCCATGTACTTCTTCGGATAGTTTTAGAAACAAACATCTTGCATTTGTACGTAAATATTCTAAGATTATTCTCTCGACCTTTTCAGGTTTGTGATCAGAGGCCTGCAATGTATAATAGGGGAGCTGAAACTCAAGAACATCAAAATAATTAGGTGAGGGTGTAGTTGTTTAGGTGGCAAAATAGGTGGGTTGGGTAAAGGGTGGTCGATACATGTTTCGGTCAAAGTGGATAACTTTTTAGTGCCGGTTAAAAGGTCCGGCTAGGCTAGTTTGATTTACACAGATTTTTTTTTGTCTTTTGTTTCTTGATTTTTTTCTAAGTTAATTATGCTTTAAATATTATTACAAAATTTATATCTTAAGTTCTTCACAATATTAATCCAATCTTTTTAATAATATGGTTTTGGAGGTTTTATGTTTTCTTAGTAGGATTTTTCCAAAAGGTAAATGCTTGATTGCTTCGTGGGGTATTTTATTTGTTGTGTCGTTCTCTATCTGTCTCATGAAAAGTGCAACTTTTTTTCTTCCGAATAATCAATTGTTTACATGTTCACAAAAAAATATTTGATGATATTCTTCTGGGCCCACAAGATTCCCTTATTTTTGTTCATTTAAGGTGTCCATATCAATAATATCATTCGAATAATAAGTTAATAACTGAACATATTTCTTAAACTAAATGCACAGGAGATTTCCCATATGGCGTCCTAGATATATTTAATCCTTAGTTCACTTATCTTTGATGACATGGCTAAAGAAGGTTCTTCCAATGCTTGAAAATATTATTAGCACAAATTATATATTAAATATTTTCCCCCCAAAAAAGTTATAGTTTTCACAAAATCATAAATAGTTGCAATTACAAGTTATATGTTATAATCAATTTTGCAATCCATACCAATTAATTATTTTCTGGGTGTGATGATTAGGTCAAATTTTTGCTCCTCATGAGACGGCCATCTGTAAGAAGTTATATGCTCCTGATTATGTTTTTGTAGCATATTGCTTTCTGTAAATTATTAGAGAATGGCGTTTCATTCAGGAGAAGATTCAAATGATGACTACCTACCTTTTTAAGATTGTCTTACTTGGCGATTCGGGTGTTGGAAAGTCAAACTTGCTCGCTAGATTTGCTAGAAATGAGTTTTATTCAAATTCGAAGTCAACCATAGGAGTAGAATTTCAAACCCAAAAAATGGAAGTCAGTGGGAAGGAAATAAAGCACAAATATAGGGATACTGCTGGTCAAGAACGTTTTAGAGCAGTTACATCTGCATATTATAGAGGGGCTGTTGGAGCTCTTGTGGTTTATGATATCAGCAGACGCCAAACGTTTGATAGTGTTGGCAGATGGCTTGATGAACTTCACAGTGAGTATTACCATATTCTTCTTTTCGGTCAAAGAATTGTGCATTTTGACCTTTTTGGTCAAACAAGTTTAGTTTATTGTTTATACCAAAGAATTGACACGATTTTGGAAAAAGTAAAAAATCTAGTTCAATACTCTCAGTAACCATGAATGCAAGACCTTTAAAGTCAAAGTTACCTATTTCAGCTTGATCTTCTTAATTGGTATTTGACTAATGAACATTTGACCACCATGTGAAGAGTTTCATATTATATACCCTTTGAGAAATGCTATATCCTTCTAAACATCCACTAGAAACTCTCCTAATGGACGCTTGGCAATAATCCATACACCTAGAAAGGCCCCACCCTCATGGATTATTTCCAAAAGTCTGTTAGGAGAATCTTTAAGAAGAGAATAAAGCATTTCTCATATCCTTTTGGTCTATGAAAACTCTGCAACCCTTTTCATGGTAAATGACTATTTGTGCCCGAGTCTTTGACCATGTGTCCTTTTCTATGACTTGTTGAGAAAATTGTTGTCAAGGTTGAAGATTAAATTAAAATCGATTTCTTTTCGAAAGTTGGATGATCTTTTATGGTGCAAACGAAGTTGGTTCACTGAAATCAAAATTGGTACAATGTTTGTTACCTTCTTATGTAAGTTATCGCCAAATATGCTAATTCATATATTTTTATTACTTCTGGAGAAACTTCTTGAATCAGCATTTTATGGCCAAATTATATTTGGAGGGTCCTTTATTGGTCTAAAGTTGGTTACTTTTTTAATGCAAGTTAACCCAAAAATGCCTAATTTATATTCAGGTTGTTTTTAACTTGTTGCACAGATCACTGTGACATGAATGTAATTACAATTCTTGTGGGAAACAAGTCAGATCTCAAAGATGCGAGAGAAGTTTCAACAACAGATGGGAAATCGTTAGCAGAAACACGAAGTCTATTCTTCATGGAAACTTCAGCACTGATTCTTCAAACGTAAATGCTGCATTTCAAACAATTGTTAAAGAGATTTACAACATTTTGAGCAAGAAGGTGATTCAATCTCAAGAACTGAAGAAGGACCCATCGATTGGAAGCAAAAAGACGGTTGTTTTAGACCCAAAACAAGATGCTAACAATGAAGAAAACAAAGAAGAACCACCTAAAAAAGCTGGTTGTTGTTCATCTTAGATAAAAATGCCACCTTGTGATTGTTGGTAGAGGTGAAGTTGTATTAGAAAATGTAAATGACATGAAGATTTGAAAATGGGAAAAAAAATTAGGGAATATTGATTTGTGTTCATAATCATTTCTGTTATTGCTGCTGGAAACGTTATTGAAAAGCTACAAATCAGTAATTTGCATTAGATATATCATATGAAAGGTTGACTCAATTCCCATATTGATAGAGATCTGTTAATATTGTGATAACCTAAGGTTTAAATAGTTATCTTATAAAAGGGTTATGCTAAACATACTTATTTTTTTATCATACTAGTGTAATCTCTTGTTCACATTAATTAACTTTTATTTTGTTTTTTTCTTCTATTTTATCTTATTATTGATTGAAATACGTTTTTAATGAAAAAAAACGTTTAAGAAAATCTATAAAAACAACTAAAAATAAACCAGAGGTCTATAGTTAAAATATATTAATGTAGGACTTTTTTTATATTTATATAATAAGTGAGTTAAATGGATTAAAAAATATAACAAATATATAATCAAGTGATCATGAGATATCAAACTTAAATATGTAGGAGAATAAAGCAAATTTTAAAATTGGGTCCTTTTTTTTCTCAAATTTCATTAATATGAACATAGCCGGCGACCCTCACCAAAAGTTTAATCTTAATATATAGTAGGGAAAGGTTTATATACAACGGATTCTACAACTAAAAAGTGTAAATATTAATCTCAACCATCAATATGTAAAAACTCTTTTTGCATCAATATGTTAAATTCAAATGAAGTTAATATTTTTAAAAAGAGTTTTCGTTACGATAAATCATTTTACATACCCGCAATTAAATATTTTAAGTGACCCTAAGCTAATAAGTTATTTTGTATTAACCAGAGAAATGGGGCTTGCTAGATTTGTCGCAACTATTTGAGAATTTCAATGTTTGGATTGAAAGTTCATATTGACAGACTTATTTGATATTATTAACTTTTATCATTTTTCTTGAATAAATCATACATTTTCTAAGATACTATCTATTAAAAATCTTATCAAAAACTAACAATAGCTTGCCAACACAAAGGCTAAAAGAAAAGAGACAAGAGGTATGATTGGCATAACATCTACAATTGAAATTGGAAAAAAAAAAATAAACTTCGAGCAATTTGATGAAGAAAAGATTAACCAGGTAAATGGTAGAATTAATGCAAATCAAACTAATTAATAAGCATAATAGTCATTTTTTTATTCAATTTGACCGAGTTATTGATATAAGGACAAATGATGAAATTAAGGTAGAAATTACTTCTTTTTCCGTTCGATCAAAATCCTCCAATAATCAAAGGAGAGTAGAAGAATTATGCTCTTATATAAAATCTTAATTTAATTATATGTGATGATCAATAAATATAATTAAATTCTCAATATGTACATGTCAAAATCCTGAGCAAAGAATCTATAATGAATTTTAAAAAGAAGAAAGACTTTTTTTTTATTAAATAGTTGGATCAAAATTGACAAACACTTGATGCCAAAATTATTCGTGTATTAGTGTCTAATAAAAAAACGTGGGCCGTAGCCAAGCGAGAAGGAATCGGGTTTGGTCCCACTTTTCTGGATGTTCAAATTTTTTAGTCCAAGAGCATCTCTCTTGCATCATAATGCCTTTTCTTGTTAAGCAAATTTCTGTTTTAAGGTCTATATTAGATAGAACTAGTATTATGATCTCGTGTTGTGACGGGGGCGTAAACCATTCTAGTAGCATCAATATTACACCGTTGCTATCGACTACCAACATCGAATATCTCGCAAAACAAAAGAAATAAAAATGAAAAGAAAATTAGACGTAAAAACGTTGAATCATGCATGACCGTTGCGGCTTGTTAATGTGCAAAAAATAAACCAATATGTAAAACACAATAGGATTGTTAAATAGAATAAAATTAGAGACAAAAACGTTGAACCACATACGCACGTTGCGGCATGTTAACTCAAACTTTTAGACTAAAATGTAAAAACGAAAACTTTGTAAAGATGAAAGGTATATGAGATGAAAGTTGAAAGTGAAAAAATAAACTATTAGAGTTAAAAGTAAAACAATTAAAGAAAAAACAAAAATACAACCTATAAAGCATGATATACAACTAATAATGCATAATCAAGTTGAAACTTAATAATATATATATATATATATATATATATATATATATATATATATATATATATATCTATATTATATATGTATATATTGTATATGTATATATATGTATATGTATATGTATATGTATATATATATATATATACCCCAAAATATATACTTTATATTTATATCTATGTTATATACTATCCTCTCATCTCTATCTAATAATATATACCTACTCTCTGTTATATATCTATCTCTCTCTCTATCTCTCTTCTCTCTCTATCTCTTCTCTCTAGATCTCTCTGTATCCTCTCTCTCCTATCTATCTCTCTCTCTCTCTCTCTCCTCTCTCTGTCTCTCTCTCTCTCCTCTCCTCTCTCTCTCTCTCTCTCTCTTCTCTCTCTTCTCTCCCTATCTATGTCTCTCTCTCTGTCTCTCTCTATCTACTCTCTCTGTCCTCTCTCTCTCTCTCTCTTTCTCTCTGTCCTCTATGTCCTCTCTCTATATCCCTTCTCTCTCCACTCTCTCTCTCATGTCTCTCTCTTCTCTCTCTATCTCTCATCTCTCTCTCTCTGTCTCTCTCTATATCTGTCTCTCTCTCTCTCTGTCTTCTGTCTCTGTCTCTCTACTCTCCTGTCTCTTCTCTCTCCTCTCTCTGTCTCTGTCTCTGTTCTCTCTCTGTCTCTGTCTCTCTCTCTCTGTTCTCTCTCTCTCTCTCTCTGTGTGTGTCTCTCTCTCTCTCTCTCTCTCTCTCTCTTCTCTCTCTCTCTCTCTTATATATATATATATAATATATATTATATATATATATATCTATAATGTAAACATAAAGCATGATGTACAACTAATAATGCATAACCAAGTTGAAAATTAGTAATATATATAATGTAAAAGATGAAAATTATTAGGGTTAAAAATAAAAAAAAACAAAAATACAAACTATAAAACATGATGTACAACAAATAATGCATAATTAAGTTTAGAATTAATAATACAATCATTAAAGCCTAAGGTACTATTTTTATGCAAAAACACAGTTGGTAATTAGCAATATTAGAATATTATTTCTTTTTCTTTTTTGATTTTAAATAGTTTTTCAAAATCATATCTAAATTTTCCACAACTGAACTAAATTATGTTTAAACGACATGCAAAATCATAAATGTATAAAGCTACTTAATCCCAAGTGAAACAAAATATGGAATTACATATAGAAAAGAAAGTGCTTATCTTATAGTTATAAATATGTACTATTATTCTATTTCAGTGACAACGTCTTTCCATTTTTTGAAAAAAAAAATTGCATTTCTAAAATATTAATATTTAAAATTTTAACAATGGTATTTTTTTTAAAATTGTTGGATCTATTTACATCATTGATAAATTGGGAAATATTCTTTAGTAAACATGAACCCCTCAATTTGGAAAATGATAAATAAATATGGGCAAAACCCTATTTAAGGAAATAGAACAGCAATTTGCTGAAAACGATTGAAAGGCTTGTATTTGGATAAGGGTCAACATAACCCAACTATTCCTCATTCTCAACACACCTGCTGCATATTTGTAAAACATGTAAAAGATAAGGGGCCTATATGTAAATGTTGGGCTTATACATAAGAACTCTTTTTTATACAAAAGACTGTTATTAATTAGTAATCTTTGTAAGCAAATAAAATGGTTAAAATATCACGGTAACTTTGATTATAATCAAATTCTAGTTGGGTTGTACAAACTACTGTTTAGAAAACGATAAACTAAACTGGCTGAGTTGGCGAGATCAACTGATTCGATTAACTTTAACAAGTCAGACAACTTATTTTCAACAGTTTGAATTGATTTTGTTAATTCTTTTTAAATTGTTAGTTTGGATTAAACTTTTTAAACCATAAAGATAATTAAAAATTTCAATATATAGATGTGACCTAATATTCTTCCAAGTAAATGGTTGTATCAATTTGCAGCTGGTTTCAAGTTCCAAAATTGATACTTTAACCATTGAACAACAAACCCGTCAAAACTAAACTGTTTAAATCTAAAACCTAAAACGGCTGCAACGACCTCTTTGCTTGTTTGAGCTGTTCAGTCGAATTCTAACCAGTGTTGCAAAAATCGGGATTAATCGCCGATTAATCGGCGATTAATCGAAATCGGCCACTCACTTAGGAATTTTTGGCTAATCAGCCAATTAATCGCTAGGCGGTCAACGGAGGTCAAAATCGGACCTAAGGTGACCCTAGGCGGTCTTAATCGGCCCAAACCTGTAATTCCGGCGAAATTCCGGTAGGGTTCCTGCGAAGGTCAAAAAATCCGGCCAAAAATTGAAAATTCCGGCTTAAACCTGGAAATTCCGGCCAAATATGTGTATTTATATATAAAACTGAACTTTTTTTATTAATTTTACATATGAAAATGTGTGTATTTATATATAAAACTGAAAATTATATATTAAAATCCCAATCCGATTACTCCCGATTAATCGCTAGTCGGTACCCCACCGCCCGACTAACGCCTAGCGATTTTTACAACACTGATTCTAATAGTTTATGAACAACAAATCTAGATAATATTCAAGCAAACAGAGATGAACAAGCACATGACAGGTTCTCTCTACTCTCTACCATGCTTCAAACCAAATGCAAGCAGAGGTTTTTCAATAAAAAAACAAACAGAAAAGAAACAAATATACTTAATACAGAGTAACTTCATTGTAAATGGGATCCCAATGTAGCATCCAACAAGAGTGTTCCACACCAATCATTTCATACAATCTAATCAACAACAGAACCCCCAACATGGGTATTGGAAGAAAATACCACATACCTTGCAAAAACTACAACTTTTCTGGGCTTGACATAATAAAGTTTGAAAAACAACAAATATCAATAAATAAAAAAAAGTTTCAATTTTTTTCTTCTTTTCCATATATATCTTGATGTCACCATCAGTAATGACACCAACTATATCTGCAATCCAAGTTTCACATCTCATATGAACTCACAATTCAAAATGCCTATTTTGGAAACCAAATCGTATAATATGTTCTATAAAAACGGGTGCTTCGATTAGCTCTAACCAAATGTACGGTGTTCTAAAAACTGATGTACCTTTTTCGCAGGGTGTATTATAAACGAATTCACAAAATCCTTCAATCTTAATTCGTGTTCATAACTTTTCGTATCTCCAGACAGCAATCTTCCTATGCAGCGATTCCTGAAACAAGATATCAAAGCACAATGAGATACGGAGCGTGTTTTATGGTGCAGTACCAGTAGTACTAGACTTCTAAATAAAGCTTTCTTCACTTGTACCCGTTTTCCTAACATCACTTGATTGTGATCGCATTCGGGTCAAAATAACCACGGTTCTATTATTTATACCATCTTCTCAACTTGACATTCTTCATTTTATGCATTTCATCTTGAGTGTTGATCAAATATTTGCAATACCAGTTATAAAACTTATAGATAGGTTTTCTACATAGAATACTGATAATGGGACAAGTTACTATTGAGTCATTAAGAGAGAGTTTTGTCACCATTTGGGTCGTTAAAACTTTCTAGATCACCTTTATAATAAACTTATCATTATATAAATCTGACACTTAGTTATATAAATTGAACATTTATACAATGCAAATCAAACATTGAGAGATGTTTTTTATATATGAATATAACAGTAAAAGATAGTTTTTACGGTATATAATTGAATATGGTTCAAAAATGATAATAACTATTAGAAAAATGTTAAACATACATTATACATAATAATCGTACGATAATAAATGATACACAAAATAACTCCATTAAAAGGTTTTGACCCAAACGGGACACCAAGCCGGCTTTTAAGAGATGTGAAAAATAGTAAGTTGTCTCATTCAGGAAAAATGAAAAGGTACATTGGTATTCTATGTAACAAACCAAATAAAGAAATATTCTAGATGCAAATCAATACTGCTTAGACTCATAAATGTAAGAAAATTTACTATATCCTCATTCAAAGAAAATAAATGAATCTGGATACAATGAGGCGTCATTAACAAATAACAAGGAAGGAATTATTAGTTAAGGACCCTGCCCGTCTATCTGTAAATAAAGACTGACAGTTTTTTTGTATGAAATTATAGGGTATAACATTTCAGAAAATGCAAGTTTATGTTTCATGTTTAATGTATGAATTATTATGGGATAACTCTTTTCATTTATTAGTCTGGGTAATGGCCTATTTGGGTTTGTTTTCCATCAAGTCTTCTCTAGATATGGATGGCTATCTAGAGTAAATAATCAATCATGAATGAATATAGAAAAGAATATAAAAAGGAAAAACTTAGAGGTATCCAACTAGTATAAACTTTATATTTCCATTAGTAGATTCAAATATATACACATCCAGGCATCCACATATTCAAGTAATATCTAACATAAAAAAAAAGATATATTAGGAAAAAAAACATACCTCTATTTGATCTATTTGTGACACTATAACCAACATAACCAACTGAGTTTTTGGGTAAACCATCAGAAGCTCCACTTCCAAGATTATAACCAAATAAATCAGATACTTCCAGATCAGGAGATGATGCACGCCAAGTAGAGTCAGCATAAAACGGACCGACAGCACCAGCACCAGCACCAGCACCAGCACCAGCACCAGCACCACCACACCACCACCACCGCTGCTACCACCACCAAACATGTTATCACCATCATCAATAACACCATATGAATATGCAGGGTCAATGCTATTCCCATTGTTCCTCCTATACCCAATAGTACTCTCTTCATTGCCATGGTTAAGATTACCACCAATGAAACCAGCACTAACGCCACCTTGACCACCATTAGAATTACCCCAAATCGCTCCAAGCCCGTCAGATCCATTTCCACTAGCCAAAAAGTTGTTCAGATTTGGAGAATTTGTAGTGAAATTTTGGCTCCCATTTCCCCACATGTTATGATTGCTGGAGTTTAAAACAGAAGCATTTGCACCACCAGTATTACCACCACCACCACCCATGCCATACCCGAGTGGATCAGCATACCTGTTTGAAGGTACACTATACATAGGGTTGACTGCACGCCCATATCCAAGATTAGAACTAAAATTTCCATTTCCACCATAGTTTAAACCGAAAATGGAATCAGTATTTAATCCCAAATTATAATTAGATGGACTAAATGATGGATAACCAGTTCGGCCAACAGAAACCGGGCTAAATCTACCATCCATTCGTGCTCCATAACTAGGACTATTATACCCCTGACCTATACCATAGTTAAGGAAACTATTAGCTCTACTTAAACCATAGTTAAATCCACTTATCTGACTCCTGTTAGGACCAGGAGATGATTCTTTCGGAACTGCACGCTTGACTTCCACCATTTTACCATTGAGTTCATGGAAAGTTTTAAGCAATGCTCTATCAACAGATTCCTCAGAGTCAAAAGTGATGAATCCAAAGCCTCTAGGCCTTTGCGTGTTATGATCATACATAACCACAACATCAGTGATCATCCCAAATTGGTCAAAATAGTTTTTGAAATCATTTTCAGTAACCGAGGATGCTAAACCTCCAACAAAGATCTTTTTTGTGCGTGTGGGACCGGGTGAACCCTGAACGCTGCCACTGCTCCTGTTAAGGATCTGTTGATCATCCCTTGGAACAGCCTTCTTTGCTTCTACCTAAAGATCAAAATACAAGCAAACGCTTCAGTCAGTTTCATCTGGTTTGGTGTGCATTATGAAGGTGATTATGTGATATAAAGATTGAATACTTTTAGTAGATTAACAATCAATAGCCTTTATTGTAATAAACATTATAAGATGAGATTAAAAAAAAGAGCATGATTAACACATAAGAACTTACAGTTCTACCATCTATCATATGTTTTTCTTTCACAACTCTTTCAGCAACAGCAGGGTCAGAGAACACAACAAAACCAAACCCACGAGCACGACCCGTGGTTCGATCCTTCATAATAACAGCTTCAATCACCTCACCAAAAGTTTGAAAATACTCCTTCAAACGTTCTTCATTGGTGTCCCACGAAATCCCACCAATGAACAGCTTCCCATTATCCATTTCCATTCTGTACAATCATAATCAATACCAAATTTCATCAACAAATTTAAACAATATTCAAACAAAAAACCATCACACAGATCTCATCAAAACCATATACAATACATCACTTAGATAAACACATGCCAGAATCCATCAATTGATTCATCAAACACCTTGCCTACATGACCATCAAGACGCAGATTAACTAAAAAACAAGAAACAAAAAGTTCCCAATTTCGACAAAACATGTTTTTACCAGAAATTCAGGCGGATTGCTTGCAACTAAGAAGAAGTAAGAAATGGGTATCCTCAGATTCAATCAAAAAGCATCGGATCTCCGACGGATCGAGAGATGATCAATCAGAACTCCTACAAGAACAAAATCAAAGCTTTTGATTCCAAGATTCAACAAAAGCAAAACTTGACAAAGAAATACCAACAACCCATGATTGTGAGAGCCATAATCATACCAAAAGGATCAAAAATCCAAGATCTGATCGAAAAAAAAAAAAAAGATAAGATTGGGGGAGAACCCAGAGAGTGGATGAATTGAAGTTATTGATAAGGAGTAGTTGTTAATCGTGTTAGATGATGATGATGATGATGATATGATTGATGTATGAAGAAAGTGTAATGGGGATTATTGTTGAAGAAGATGTGTAGATTGAGGGAGATAAGAAGAAAGAGGGGGATGATGGATGGTGGATGGGTGTTTAGGTACCCTCTTCTCGTGTAAGAAAATGTCCAGGGGCAAGAGAAGGAAGAAAGGAAGGGTGACTGCAATGTTTTAAACTACTCAAATTTTCTAACATTTTCTACATGCTGTGAAATTTGGAATGTTTTTTTTTTTTACAACTATTTTTGTCACATTATAATATAATAATGATTATCACCTATTCTGTTTGCCCTTATTTGAGATAAATATAAGATTTGTTTACATTCTATCATTCTCAGATTTTGTTCGTAGTCTTTCTATCAACGAGATATACTAGGTATGACTATTAACAAGATATACTGGATATGATTTTAACTATGACTATTACATACTCTGGACTATGATGGACCTAAGATTATTTTTTCTGACATAACGTATGCATACATCGAGACATTGTTATCTCGACACTTTGAATACGGGTCATGTTGTTCACTATGACCATATTGTGCCAATCTAGAGAAAGTGTTTTGTATTATTATTATTTTTAATTATTAATAATTAAATCAATAAATAATTTTGGTTTTTCTCTAATAATTTGTAATAATTTATTTTTTCTAAAATAAAAAAATATGGGTTTTTTTTTGTCGAAGTTTCAACTTGTATATTATTTGAAAACAAAGTTCTTTTTATAATAATATATTTACAAACCTTGCCTATCTAACGTTTTTTATTTGATTAAACATATTTATGCAACTCAACTGCGTAATAATGTATTCAAAACCCTACTTGACAATAAATCCTAAAAAAGGTCAGAAAATAATGTAATTTTTATTATTAAATATAATTTTTATTACTTGTAATATATTTTACTTACCACACAATTTGAAAAGGCACAAGAATAGTGTAATAAACTTTGATTGTTTTTTTAAAAAGTTTTAATTCAACAATTAGTTTAATACATAATTCAATGTTTCTCTAATAACGGTGTTTAATTTTATAAAAATGTTGTTTTGATTAATATTATAAATATGATGTATGTTTTTATCATAGCTAAATTATTTTCGAAATATAGTTTTTTTTATATTTATTAGTCATTTTCGAATTGTATTTGGCACCCGCACCATGTGGTTGACAATGTATTTTTATGTCTCGCAAATATAAAAAAATGTTTTATCTGAAAAAGACACAAATTTTGATAATAACTATATAATAATATAAAAGTAGTTTAACAAAAAGTGTATTTAGATTTTATAAAAAAGTTAAATGAGAAAATTGAATTACGAATTAAGTGAATTATTGAAAAAAAATAAAAAAGAATTAAAAATGAAAGATGAAAGACAACGGGTGAGCATAACATTAATTGAAAGATGGTAATATGACTATGAAGCAGTGAAAAATAATAAAAACTAAAAGATAACCATAACACATAATGTAAGATATTTTATGGTTTAGGAAGGATTAAAGACGTTCTAAGAGGCCCCTCAAATAGAAGGATGTTAGTAGTAGACGACTTTGTGACCAGATGCCTCTAAAGTCTAGTAATGTGAAATACATTTATGAATAAGATCACAAAAGTATTAATTTTTGTTAATATGTTATATATTGGCATAATTTCACATATATATTTTTAAATTCACTCGTTTAAACGCCAAGGTATTTTCATCCTAAACATAAACGATGGTGTATACGTGAAACTATACATGTATAATGATACATACAAATATCTATGTATTATATGGTTTCACAACTAAAATTATTTGAAGTCATTATCATGAAAAAAGACTGACATAGAGTAAAAATTGATACGTGCTTGATGCGCATATCTTATGCCTAAATAATTTGACATTACTCTATCTATCATCTTATATATTGCACTTTGGTTAATTTAAAGGAAAATAAATGGGATTATTTGGTATTAGAAAACAATTTATCGGCAATTGTACGTCACTATATTTTAATTTTCATAATCACTTTACACAAGCAAATTCATTAAATTGTATGTGTAACCTAAATCCTTATCCTCATGTCTGTATTTTGTCTTGAATATCATGAATAAGACTATTTTAGTTTGAACATACAGCTTATAATTTTCTTTTAAAAGTAACAAAACATGCTTTTAAGTCGACAATGTTAAAAGATGATTAAACTAGGATAGTTTGAATATACGGGTTAGTAATTTATATAAGTAACAAAATATGCTTATAAGTTGACGATGTTTATAGAAGAATAAACTATGATAGTGTGAGTATTAGTCTTTTTATATTCTTACAAAAGGATTATAAGAGTTCTAACACCGTGATAAAATAATATTATTACATGAAAATATAACATTTCATCAATGTTATCAATACTTATAATTTCAACTATGATATATAGAGATCCCTAAGGGATATTCTGATAGTAATATGATTTTCATTTATTCAAATGTTGAATATTCAAATTCTGTAATGTACATGTGTATAGGTGGTTAATACAAATAAAGTAGGACTTGTTATAAAAGAAATAAAAAAAATATGAACTATAGGCTAAATCAATGCCTAATCAATTATTATCATAAGGGTTTATTAGACATTCTTTTTTTTTCTTCACTAAACTTGCCTCCTATTAGTTAGCTTAATTTGTGAGGTTTTAATACAGCCGTATAATCATGTATATGCCGGTATTCAATCATTTAATGCATGTATAAGCTTTTTGCTCTCTTATACGCCTGTATAAACTTTTGGTGTTCTTGCATGTTTTTACTCGACTACAAAAAGATTGACTAATTTTATCTGGGTACATTCAGTGAAAGTGAAAAGGGTGTGTGTTTAACAAAATCTCTTATCATATTAACTTCCTCTTAAAATTTATTTACATGTAACACCCTTGAAGATTGAATGTTTGCATATTGAGTAAGGGCAGTGCAAATTGGTTTCTATAAATTGTAGACAATCTAAAGAGAGGATGAAATAATTAAAAATTTTAATAAATATCCTAGGGGTAAAAGTTTTACTTAGAAATTTAATTCCTAGTCTTTTCTAGCATTTTTTTAATATATACTTGTTTTCTATGCAAAATCAAGGATTACACAACAAAGAAGCAAAAGTGATAAAGTTTAAATTGAAGTAATAAGAGAAAAAGATGTACTGGAGAAAGGATAAAGAAATAAACAACCAAATGTAAAAAGCATACAAATTGCTTTTATATAAGAGTAATAAGATGTATTGGAGACTTCACGAGGTTCCATTTACTTTGTCTAAGAGATATGAAATCCATGAGATATACCTTAAATACGAACGACTCGTCACTATCCATTAAGACAAAAACCATAAAATTGAAATAACCACGTGAACAAAATTATTGACAAAGTTAATTTTCAATTGTGCAATGTAATAAACAAACGAAGTAATTTCATTGTTGTTTAGAAAGACGCAATTTCAATTTAAAAGAAAAAAACTGTTGATTAAAATAAACACACTAAGATATTCATTTCTTTAAAGTTTTAAGATCATCACATCATTTGATGATGTGTAGTTTTCAATAACCAAAATTTATATTAACATGTGTAGAAAAGCTAAATGATAACAGATGAACCTTGTAAATTTAATAGAAAAATATTTTCTTCTGATAAATTCTGCAACAATTCTTTTTTTTTTCATTTTTATTATGAAACTTTGGTTTTAAGAATAAAGAAAATCGTTCACTTGAAGTATTTATTTTTTCTGTTTGTTATTTAATATAAATAGACAGTTAGGTATTATTGATCAAGTCGTAACTTGAAATTAATATAATAATAATAGAAACTAAAGGAATATTAAAATAGAGAAAGAAGCTGGAAATGGAGGGGTTGATGTGTGAAAGACAGAAGGGATTGATAGGGTGTATATTACTTGTTCTTAATTCTTAATCCTTAGTTGGAAAGTTGCAATACACCTTTGTTATTATCATCAATTAATTAAAAAAACTATATACTACTTATTTGAATGTTTCATCTGTTTGGATCGCTAAAAATAACAAAAACTCTAATAATATAAACATAATACATACAATAATAATCACATAAATAATATGTTTATTCACTTCATGATAAAAGTCAAACAACAACTAAAACAATTGGTTGCTCTTTATTTTGGATTTATATTGTCATCCTTTAAATATATACATTGTTATTATCTGAAACTATATGAGCAGATACAATATATACATAACTTTTTACCATTGTCACATAGTATTGATATTTATCACATTGATCCGTCCAATCTAATAAAATAATTAGATCACATATTCATAGTTACAAAACATATTACTCTGTTTACTTGTTAATATTTTTTCATTAAACTCAAAAAAAAAAAGAAATAAAAAATTGGGAGATAAAATTGACCATGTATATACTTGCTAGTTAGTCTACTAAAGATCAATTATTGTAATCCATATGCATTAGGCACTTGTTCCCTTTCCCTCTCACACACAAGGACACCTATTGTGGTTCCCCTAAATACTTGCTTGGGCACATGCTTTCCAATTAAGTACCCAATGAGTGACCTAATCCCCTAGCTAATCCATAACATGTTGAGTTTTATTAATTCCTTTGAAATATTTATTATTTTCAAACAAAACCACTTAAATTTTTATAAGATAAAATCGCGACATCTTGTGCGTTAAGTTGCAGGACTAGAAACAACAACTTTTTGGTGGAGTATACCATTTACCGATGTCCCTTAGAGGGAGTACACCACTTACCACTACGGAATAAGTTGTTTGATTGTAAAAATAATGTTTATTTACTTTAAACATGTGTGTGTAATTTGAGAAAAACAATACACTTGTTTGATTGTAAGAAACGGAATAAGTTTCTTGTAGAATGTCATATTATGTTGTGAATATATTATTTAATGACTTTGTTACAATTATCATTGTAGCAGAATATATTTCAAAAGAATAATAGCTAATTTAACTACAACAAAAACACTTTTGTTACAAATAATAATTTATTTACAATCAAGATTAATTAATTATTATACTGAAAAGCTAATTGCCCTTTTTCATGACATGTTAAGCTCAATAATTAAAACATAATAATAGATATATTAAATTTTTGATGTGTAATAATTTAAGGCACGGGGGATTGTCCCCTTAAATAACAATAGAATGGTTGATTTACAAAAAATAACTTAATCTAAATTTACAAAAATATATAAATGATTTATATAAATGATTTAATCTATAAATGATTTAAAAGCTCAATAATTTACAAAAAATAACTTAATCTAACTTTACAAAAATATTATATATTCCTTTGTTTTTTGGTCAATAATTTACAAAAAATAACTTAATCTAAATTTACAAAAATATTATATATTCCTTTGTTTTTTGGTCATTAACCATTATTATATAAATGATTTAAAAGCAAATGGCACAATGCTTAATACAATAGATCGAGAGAATACGAACAAGTCTTGGGGGGTTTGGTATAATTCGTGGTCGGCCACGTTGACTCCTCTAACAACTAAACAAGAACAATTATGATTTACAATGCCTATTCGTGTTAAACGTATAAATCATAATAATCAAAAACCATGTAATTGAACTACCGAAGCATGTCTATATAACCCCAGGCTAAGAGGGATGACGGTTGTGTATATTGAAAAAAATTCAAATAAAAAAAACATTTTAAATCTTAAAAATATAAAAAAATGTTAACTATTAATATTCTTAATTAATGTTTAAGATCAAATTATTAAAAAATATTGTTAAAATGGTATTTTAGACATATGCATTTTTATTAACGTTTTTCAAGTTCTCCACTTTAATTTAAATGTTTATTATACACGGCAATATTTTTGCTTATAAAAACTTACACCATAAAACAAGCGTTTTTAATCTAAACAAGTACAATATCGTTATATAAAAAAAAAGAATATATTTTTCAGCTCATATGATTTATATTCGTCGTTATGTATTTACTGCGGTTCATTTTATCTTTTCTATCGTTATTGAAAATTTCTAAACACTATTACTTTTTCTAAAATGATAAAGTCTATAAGAAATCATTATTCTATAGGTAGGGGTAATAGTAAAAATATTATTTAATCTAAAAAAACATAAGAAAAATTATGGCTTGACATGTATTATTTTATTGTTTTAAAAATGAGCGGTATTTGGACATTGTTATAAATACGTCAACTAATTTATACATTCATTGTGTCAAATGTCAGTTCATTGTTTTTATACTTTACATCATTTGTTATATGTCTATATCATTGTATTTTACGTTTAGATCATTTTGTGTTATTTTTATCGTTATTTCTTTGTTATCTAACATGTGTTTATAATTAAAAGTATACAATAATATATTTTTACCAATGTATTTTTTAAAACTCATAGTGTTGAAAATAAGACAATGTGTTATTTTTGTCCTTTTTTATAGATTATATAAATTTATTGTTATCTATCATTGTGTTTTGCAAACAGAAATACATAATAATGTTATTTCAAATGTATTTTTCAAAACTCATAGTATTCAAGATAATAAAATGACTATAAAAAAACACAATGATACATTTTTGTCATCGTTTTTAATATATTAGGTTAATTAGTTGTTAATTTATTATTGTGTTTTACAAAGTAGAGATACATAATAATGTTATTCCACCATGATATGTTTTTAAAATTCATCATTTTAGAAAAACACAACACTATTCAGAAAAATATAATAACTAAAAAAAATAATAATGAACTGTAATAAAGAAACAATGATGAGTAATAAGCTTAAAAATGTAAAACAAAATCTTGTCTTTTTATATAACTATACTATATTTGTTTCAAAGATTTAAAAACACTCATTTTTATGGTGTAATTCTTATAAAAAAATAATATCGTATATAAAAGTTATGAAAATTAAAGAAAACGGAGGAACTTGAAAAAAGTCAACAAAAGCGGCTATGCTTATAATACTTCTTTAACAAACTTTTTCCCTAAAATTTGATCTCAACCATCGATTAAAAAGACTGATGGTTGAGATAACTTATTATACCTTTTAAATTTAGAAGCCATGTTTATTTGAACCTTTCCCTTATTCTAATACATGAAAAACAGTGATAGGAATAACATGATATGAAATAAAACATAAAATACAATGGTAGAATGTCTTATTGTGTTTTTTTGCTCGTCATTGTGTTTTCCTAAAACACTTGAGTTTTGGAAAACATATTAGTGAAATAAAATTATTGTATAATTTTAATTGTAAAACACGATGATAAAATAACAAACAAACTTATATAATAAAAAAACCAACGACAAAAATAACATGTAATTATTTAAAACGTAAAACACAATGATGAATATATATATATATTAACAAATGATAAAAATATTTAATACAATGATCTTATATATTTGACACAATAACCTGACGTATTAAACACAATGACTTGATGATTATACATACGACTACCTCTTTAAAACCAACATAAGAAAACCCATCTCAAACCAAGAATCCTTCTTAGCATTAAATTTAATACCTTTTTTAGTTATAAAACTACCGTATATATTAAAGTTGTAAAATGGTTAACGAATCATAAACTAGTTGGTGACTTATAAACCAATGGTAATAAAACTATAAATGGGTTGGCGGTTGAACTCGTATCATAAATAAGTAAACTAAATAACTGAATCCAAAATTTAAATCTTCTTATTCAAATAAATTATTATAAATACTAAACTATAAGATTTCAAATATATTTTATCTTAAAAATATAATTATACTTTTTTATGTTTATTATTTGTTAGAGTTAATTACATAAATAGTCCCTGTGGTTTATCTAAAATAACAGGTTTGGGTACTAAGCAAAAAAAGTAACAAGTTTGAGCGCTCACTTTTAGTTTTGTAACAAGTTTGAGTATTAACACTAACAGCCGTTAGATTTTCTGTTAAATATAAGGGTATTTTGGTCTTTTCACCTTAAATGATTTATTATGTAAATTAGAGGGACTACTAGTGTAATTTAATTAAAATAATATTATATAACACACACACATATATGTGTATATATATATGTATAGATTATTTGCACCACCACTACCGCCAGCCAACACCGCCGGTCACCACCACCGCCTATCACCACCGGTCACCACCGCCTCCACCTCACGCCATCGTATCAATCTCCGTTCATCATCATCATCGGGCATCATCACTAAATCCCCCTTTCTTTTTGCCCTGTAAAACCCTAAAATCCATTCGACCACCCACCACCAGCCACCACCACCATGTACCTGGTCACTATCACTGCCATATAGCTATCATATACCACAATCTAGCTAACATATACCACCAAATCTCTGATTTAGATCTAAATCCAGTCGCATACCACCGCACCACCTCAAATTTGGGGTTTTTAAATTTTTTAGGTTTAACAGTAGAATATGAAGGGGATTTGGTGAGATGATGATGTTGGTGCGATGGTGAAGGTGAAGGTGGTGGTGATGATGACGGTGATGTTGCGATGATGGTGATAATACAAAGGTGGTAATGATACGGTGATGGTGGTGATCCTGTGATGGGGGTGATGATGCAGTAATGTTGGTGATGGTGGGTGGTCATCGTGGTGTTTATGGGTGTTCGATGGTGGACTGGTGCTGGTGGGTCGGAGGGCTGGGTGGTGAGCCTGGTGGCCGATGGCCGACAGAGATAGATAGCGGCGATGGTGGATTGAATGGTGATGGGGCAGTGACAGTAGTGGATGGATGGTGATGGGGCAGTGACGGTGGTGGAAGAATGGTTTGTAAAGGTGGTGGTCGTTTGAAAAGGGATGGGAGCGGCTGTGGTGAATTTAACGGTGGTGGTGGTCTGAAGAGGGGTGGGAGCGACGGTGGTGGATGAATGGTCTGAAAAGGTGGATGAATGGGCAGTGGCGGTGGTGGATTTAACGATGGTGGTGATCAAAAATGGGGTGGGAGGATGGGTTAGGGTTGGTTATAACTAAATTACACAAATGGTCCCTGATTTAAAAAGAGGTATATTTACAAAAATAGCCCTTCAAAGGATATTTTGGTCATTTTAACTAAACTTAACAGAAAAGTTAACCTCTGTTAGTCTTAATACCCAATCTTGTTACAAAATTAAAAACATAATACCCCAACCTGTTACTTTTTTTGCTTAGTACCCAAACCTGTTATTTTAGATAAACCACAGGGACTATTTATGTAATTAACTCTATTTGTTATTTATAAGAGTTAATTACATAGATAGTCCTTGTGGTTTATCCAAAGTAACAGGTTTGGGTACTAAGCAAAAAAAGTAACGGGTTTGAGTATTCACTTTTAATTTTGTAACAAGTTTGGGTATTAACACTAACTTTAGTTAATTTTTCTGTTAGGTTCAAGGGTATTTTGGTGATTTCACATTTAAGGGACTGATTATGTAACTTAAGTGAGGGGCTACTTCTGTAATTTACCTAAATATTATATGTGCATATATAATATTCTAATACCCCACTTGCAGGACCGGTGAAGGGTATGCACTTACAACACAACAACACAAAGAGGAGAGTTGCTTAGAACACTTAACAGATCAAATAGGGAACTGGTTAACTTGTTAATGAAAGATGCTAAGAACACAAGTAAATGTGAGACAGAACAAGATTGCAAACAACACAAGTATTTGGTTTTCAAGAATGTTGTATATTGCTTCTCAAGTTCTATTACAAGTTACAAAGCATCGATAGAAAGTTATAAGTACTTGAGATACTTTATACTACATCCTACAGCCGGCCATACTTTGAAGGCCAGCTGGATACACTTGACTAGACAACTACAAAATCAAATGTACAGTCAAAAGGCAGATCTGCCTTTTGACTTGTGACTATGACATGCCATAGCTCACATCCTATTATATTACAAAAAGGATAAAAGTACATAAAGTAGAAAGCATGGACTCAAGACCTCAATGTACAGTTACCAAAAGCATGGACCTTTCACCAACTCATGTAAGTTGGTGACTTTACAGAGTAACAGCGGAAAGGTGGTCCAGCTTTATGGTAAAGTACATCAGATAAAGGCATATCTCTAAAAGTCTTCGGAAGAAATTTGTCTTCATTCTTTGGCTTCGGAAGACTTTGTCTTTGAAGCTTCGGAAGACTTCACTTTTGGCTTCGGAAAATTTTACACTTAGAATATTTCTAATGCATGGTGTTAAACTTCCGAAGCATTTCTACTTCTGTTCTTTAGTGCATGCTTGCAGAGAGACTTTGGATGTTTTGGCTGCATCAGACTTATAGGAATCCTTACAAACTCCCCCTAGGCTGATGCTACCAAAACATTTAGGAGATCTTCAGATGTTGTAGTCTTCAGCATAATGATGACCATACCCTTCTTTATCAGATGGTCAGGATCATTTAGACTCTTATAATATCTTCTCATCTCAAAGAGATCATGCAGAGGTAAGTTGATTATGTCTTGCCATGTATAGACATTCTCAACATCTTGATCTCTGATCACATGCCATCTCTCTGGATTAGTAGTGAAGGTCCAGGATAAGATGGGTGTCTAAGCTGCAAGAGGAGCCACTTGAATTGGAGTTGATTAGGCTGTCTCTTCATGCACTTCCTCAGGTTGATCTGACTCAGCCTGAGGTGTAGAGGTGGATGATTCAGGCTTCTTCTTATTAGACTCTGGTTTGAAAGTCATCCTCTTCTTCCTCTTAGAAGATTTTAACTAAGAAGACTGGTCTGCAGCACCTTGTTGATCATCCTTGTCTTTCTTAGTTGGGTGTTCCTCCCTCACAGGTTCAAAAGGAGAGGGAGTTTGACCCTGCTGTGGATCAGAAGATGAAGCTTGCTGAGGCTCAATAGGAGGTCCAGGTTGTGTTGTCTCAGGTTGTTCAACCTTAACCTCCACTTCAGGTGGGATTTGACTTGGAGGAGAGTATAAGTCAATCAGCTTTCCACTCTTGATATTCTGTTTGATTACCCTGATATGCTCATCCATTGTGGATAGAGACATAGGGCCAAGTCTCCTTCCGAAGAATCCATATAGCTTCAAGAAGCTCATCATCCTTTGTCTATCAGCAGACTTCTTCATACTCTTTTGGATGATAGCTCTTGACTTTGTAGCATCTTCCCTCATCTTTCTTTTTGTTGCCTTTTGTTCTTTGAGCACTTGAAGTTCAAGCTGTTTGAGATACTCAAACTCAATGTACTCAAAGGACAAGGGAAGAAGTGCAGATGCCTGGTAGAGACCTGTGGCACCCAGGTAGTTGATCATGTTTTGCTTATCTGTTTCCTTGTCTACCTGAGGTTCTTGTGTAGCAGCCACATCCTCTTGCACATGACTTTCCTGAACTGGGGAGAGAGTTGGAGCATGCTTGTATAATCTTTTCTGTCTCTTCTCCTCTTTGAATTGGAGAAGTAATCTTGCATCCTCTGCTTCTTTCATCTCTCTTGACACTTCCATGTCAGCCAGTTCATTTAATTGCTCTAAGGGGAGAGATATAATATCATCTATGTGATAGTTCCTGGTCTGCAGGTAAGTAATCCTGACTGCCCTCAACTCATCTTCTTGAGTGTTTGGTCTGGGGGCAGCCCTGATTGCAGCTTGCATAAAGCCTGAAGACCCAGAGGAACTTTCTCCCCTTAGCTTCCTCTTCCTCTCTCTCTCCTCCTCCACAATCTCCTCAGGAGTCGAAATCCTTTTCCCTTTGTCACCCACAGACCTTTATGACTCAGGGTGGAGAGAGGTTTGGCCTTCATTGCTTGGTGTAGCATCCAAGCTCTGGCCAGAGAGAGGTTGTGAGACACCTTCACCAGCAGGTGTTTCACTGAGGGAATGAATTTTTGAAGCAGTTGTTGGTGTGACAGGGCTCTCAGGCTCTATCACTGGGCCTTCAGCCAAGGTTTTCCCTTTGAGGCTAATCTCAAGGTCTGCCTTAGCATCCAGTTGACCAATGACATTACCTGATTGCCTTTGTCTCATTCTAAGGCTGAACTCTTCAGTAATTCTGTCTTGAATCCTGAGTGCTAACCTGTCAGCTTGTCTTGATTTGCTTGGGTTGACAAGTGGCATGTTGATTAGGTCAAGACCTTCATAGTAGTCCAAGGTCTGAAAATTGAACACTTCTTGCCGCCCTTGAACTCTATGAAGAATGAGGGCTCTTCTATCAGTATCATACCTCCACCCAATAATGTAGTTTGAAGTTCCTTGAGGTGGAGATGACACAACCCTTGGAATGGCTTCCTCAAAGAGACTCCTAATGACATAGTCTATAATGTCCACATTAATGTGAACTTGAGGAAGTTGTTGAGTATGCATAGTTGCAAGTGAGGATGGTGAATCCTCAATGTCCATACTCCCTGAAGAACTCCCAGGTTCTGTGACTGTAATGACTTTCTCCCCTTTTTTGTAGCATCACCCTCTTGCATAGGTGAGCTAGAGGTTAGGTCAATCACATTCACAGGTTCTTGTGTTCCTGGTTGAGCTCCTCTTAAAGGTTTCCCAGCTAGTTTTTCCCTGAGATAAGATATCTCAAGTTGCTGATCATTGACCCTATTATGCAGGGTAGTCACCTGAGATTTAAGGTGACTAACCTTAGAGACTAAATAGGAGCATGTTTTTGATAGTTTTTGCACCTTTAGTCTCAGATTCCCCTTTTCTTCATCAGAAGAATCATTGGGGGATGAGATGATTGGACCAAAGTCCTCTCTCTCACCATCAGCCTCAGGTTCTTGGCTGCTGGATTTCCTCTGCACATTGACATTCTTAGTTGAGGTGTCAATGGACTGAGTTGCCATGGTTGAGGTCTTAATGATGTAATCACTTGCAGAAGTGAGAGCCTCTTCCATATGGATATCCTGAACAGGTTCAGAAGTATCCACCTCAGTTATGGGTGACTGATGTGGGCTAGACAAAGGAGACTCAGGAGTACTCATCTCTCTTTGAGTATGGGAAGAGTAGAGAGACTCATGGTACCCACTGAAACCTAAGTCTTCATTAGTGTAGAATGAGAGGTTAGGAATGGGTTGATTTAAGTCTAAAGGCTGGGGATGGTAACTGCCCTCTGAAGGTTGTTCACTTGAGTGTTGAGACTCAGAGTGAAGGCTTAAGGCAGTTGGGCTTGTGAGCTCATCAGGGTGAGCATGAGAAACCTCAGCTCTGATTGTTGAAGAGATGGGAGTGGTTTGCTCCTCAAGGGAAGTGGGAGCTCTAGTGTCCACTTCCTCCTGTATGGGTGAGTATATGGGGTTCTGCACAAACTCAATATCTTGAGCAGGGGTTCGTTTGGATTTTCTTTGGTAGGTGAGGGTGACTTGGGGCCTTTTTGGTGGTTGATAGGTAGAAGGTGTGGGTTCAACACTAGCTTGTGTTGCTAGGTTGTCACCTTGAGCAATGAGCTCTAACATTTTTGGGACAAGGGCTGTTTCTACTCCTGAGAAGCCTACAGTTGGCTTCCTTATAATTTTAAAGATGCCGGGCTTCATCTGTCCTAATTTAAGAATATTATATGTTTCTCTCAACTGTGAGCCCAGTTCACAGTTGAGAATGTGTTGAACATATCTAGGAAACATATAATACTCTAAGGAGTCCAAATTAGAAAGCAAATTTGTATAAACAAATTGAGAGTACCTGAACATGACCCCTTGAATCATTCCATGTACTATGAAGGAGAGATCCTCAGGAATCTGGTCCCACCCTCCATGCTTGTTTGACAAGCTGTGGATAACCACATGAAGCAGGTATTTCCACTGGGATGCGACCTTTTCTTTCCTGAAGGTCTTTACAGAGAAATCTCCCTCATAGCCCATCTGCTCAAAGGAATGATTTACAGCTTCCTTTGGGAAGGACAACTCACCTTCTTCATCATCAAGCTGCAAGTGAGTGTTTATGATGGCCGGAGTGATGAAGATTGTCCTCCCTTGCACTGTGGCAGACAGTACCTTCTCCCCATCCATAATGACCTCTTGGCAGGTCTTCTATTCAAGCAGATGATCCTCATAGAGAGTAGGATCAATGGTTAGGGAGGTGAAGTAGTTTGATAGAGCTAAGAAATGGCAAATCTCTGAGAAACTTTCATCTTTCTCAGAGCTTAACAGAGCAACTTGGTTATGTTGCCTGTGAAGTTGCATGGAGAAATCTGGGTTGTTTCTGAGGTTTAGGTTGGCCATTTTAGAAGCTTAAGGATGAAGAAAGGTGAAGAACAAAAGGCGGTTTGGGAGAATTTAGGTTTAAGGAATAGTGTAATTGAGGAAGATAGTGAAAGAGGGGGGAACCATTGGGTATTTATGTGAAAAGGATTTGAGACAAAGTTAATAAAAGAGGATAAACTTTGAAATCCGGATGTCGGTCCCACCTCTGAAAAGTAGTTTACTTTTGCCTAAAAAGTAGTTTTCTTGGAAGTCATGTTAAACCTTTTAAGTATGTCCTGTACATACTTTGACTGACTTATGAAGATGCCATTGTCAACTTGCTTCACTTGAATTCCTAGAAAGAATTTGAGTTCCCCCGTGGCACTTATTTCAAACCTGTCCTTCATCAGCTTCTCAAAGTCTTTGCAAAGCTTTGGATTAGTTGACCCAAAGATAATGTCATCTACATATACTTGAACTAGCATTATGTCATTTCCTGTTCCTTTGATGAAGAGAGTTCTATCTATAGTACCTCTTTTGTAGCCATGTTGACAGAGATACTGAGATAGAGTCTCATACCACTTTCTTGGTGCTTGGTGCAGCCCATAAAGAGCTTT
Source organism: Flaveria ramosissima (assembly GCA_025215565.1). NCBI lineage: Eukaryota > Viridiplantae > Streptophyta > Magnoliopsida > Asterales > Asteraceae > Flaveria > Flaveria ramosissima. Next base: position 70,172,184 of record CM046046.1, on the reverse strand, counting down.
ATCAAGCATGCAGACATAATCAGGATGATCAGGATCTGCAAACCCAGGTGGTTGTCTGACATACACCTCTTCATCAATCACCCCATAAAGAAAAGCACACTTGACATCAAGTTGGTAGACCTTGAAATTCTTGGATGCAGCAAGCCAGCAAAAGCTAGGAATATTCTAACAGCTTCAAGTCTTGCCACAGGAGCAAAAACATCTGTGTAGTCAATTCCTTCTTCTTGAGTATATCCTTGAACAACTAGTCTTGCCTTGTTTTTGATGACAAGTCCTCTATCATCCTTCTTGTTCCTAAAAACCCATTTGGTTCCTATGGTAGTCTTACCTTGAGGAAGAGGACATAGGTTCCAAACCTTGCTTTTGAATTTGAGCAGCTCCTCTTGCATAGCTTCAACCCAACTTCCATCCTTTAGAGCCTCATCAATTTTCTTTGGCTCTATCTGGGACAAGAAACAAGAGTGAAGACAAACATTTGCTTCATGGGTTTGTCCTCTTGTTCTCACCCCTGAATCAACATCTCCAATGATGTTTGTGGTAGGATGAGACTTGTGGATCCTTAGCTGAGGGATCATAGCAAGTTGCTTAGACAGATCTAGATTTGAAAAATTTTGATCTGGCAAAGAAGATTCATCCTCCACATCAGCACACTTATCAAGATTGACTTGATCCAATAAGTGTGTAAATCATTGATGTTGTCTTCAATGTAGTGGTTATCTGCATCAAGAAATTCTTGATCACTTTCACCACCACTATTTTCTCCAACATTTGAAGCTCCTTCTTCTGAGTTTTGTGCCTCTAAGCTGGAATTTGAAGGCACCCTAGAAGCATCAGCAGGATTTGTCATTGATGTGCTGGTAGAAGCTTCATTTGCAGAAATAGTTACCACTGGAGCTGAAGATGTGTAACTTGAAGGTCTTCTGAGCTCAAATCTTGGGTCAGGATCACCTATTGGTAATATATCTGTAGATCCTGAAACATTCTCACAAGATTTGTTAAAACAAATGGTAACTAAATCAAGATCAAATAGCCAATCCGGACCAGAACCTTTCACACTGGGAGTGTGCTCCTTGAAAGTCATATTGGCTGACTCCTCAACTACTCTAGTTCTGAGATTGTATACTTTATAAGCTTTAGCTTGAGAAGAGTATCCAATAAAGTGTCCATCATCTGATTTGTCAGCAAACTTGGCAATTTGATCCTTGGTATTCAAGATGGTGCAAGGACATCCAAATGACTTGAGAAAACCAATGAAAGGTTTTCTCTTGTGCCAAAGTTCATAAGGAGTCTTACCATGTGTCTTAACCACTAAAACTCTGTTTTGCACATAGCTAGCAGTGTTCACTGCCTCTACCCAGAAGGTGATGGGCAGTTTAGAGTCAGACAACATAGTTCTTGCAACTTCAATTAGTGTCCTGTTTCTCCTCTCAGCAACATCGTTTTGCTGAGGAGTCCTGGGAGCACTATATTGTCTTGTAATACCTTTTTCATCACAAAATGCATCAAGGATTTGATTCTTGAATTCAGTTCCTTGATCACATCTTATGCTTTTGACCTTGTGATCATATTGATTCTCAATCTTTAAGATGAAATTCTTCAGAATCTTAGGAGTCTCATCCTTAGTTCTAAGAAAGAAGACCCAAGTGAATCTTGTAAAGTCATCTGTAATCACTAAACAGTAAGAGGTCCTTCCTAGACTCATTACACTGGTGGGGCCAAAGAGATCCATATGTAATAAGTGTAGGGGATTAATGATGGAGTTTTTTTTCCTTTGGCTTGTGAGATACCTTGTGTTGCTTCCCTTTTAGGCATGCAACACAGTGGTCATCACTTGTAAACTCTTTCTTTGGTATTCCAGTTACCAAATCATTCTTAATTAATTTATTCATGTTTTTAAAGTTTACATGGCACATTCTTTTATGCCATCGGAAAGATTCATCATTATTTGCTTTAGATAGAAAGCATGAAACTTCTCCTGAGGTAGATGTTTCTTGCAAGTCCATCTTGTACATGTTCTCTTTCCTGGGGGCTCTGAGCAAGATGTGCTCATGAGAAATGACCACCCCGGGCCTGAGAACAATGCACTCATGCTCAGTAAAGAGCATGTTATGACTCTGATCACAAAATTGGGATACACTCAGAAGATTGTACCCAAGCTCCTTGACAAAGTTTACCTTCTCAATGCTGAGCTTACCATTTGTGATCTTGCCCCTTCCAGTAATGTAACCTCCTACATCTCCTCCAAAAGCAACTGGTCCTCCATCAATTCTTTCAAACTTTTGGAGTAGTGACCTATTACCTGTCATGTGCCTGGAACAACCACTATTAATGATCCATACATTTCTGTTTGTCTTGAGCTGTCCCTGCACAAAAGAGATGATTAGTTACATTTGGAAACCCAAGCCTCATTGGTCTTGGGCTCATCAAAAGAAGTTGAAGACAATGCAACAGTAATTGATCCATAGTCATGCTAGAAGGATCATTTGCTGATGTTGATGAAGAACTTTCAGCCACTTGGTCTTTCTTTGACTTCCAGTCCACCTTTGGAAGCTTAGACTTGACCTTCAATACTTCGGAAGTTTTGATGACTGGCCCTTCGGAAGATCTTGCTTTCACTGCAGCAGGATTCAGTGCTTCGGAAGTATTCCTTTCTTCTGAGACCAAATTTTCTTCCGAAGGCAAGTTTCCACTTGTCTTCTTCTTCATTTTGGAGCTTCCGAAGGAAACAGATTTTCCTTCCAAAGCTTGCTTCTTCTTCTCCAAACTCTTAGAAGTTTCTTTCTTGGTCATGTGGAGAGTACTCCTTGGATTGTAGACACAATCCTTAGCAATATGAGAAGTACTCCCACACATAACACAGTCCATTTTCTTCCTTCTAGGAGTTCTTCTTTGTGAACAAGGCTGAACTTGATCACTTTCCTTCTCCATCTTCATCTTTGCAGATGCTGTGGCAATTCTTGTGGGGTTAGAACTACCTTTGGAGCTGGATGGTTCAGGTTGTACAACAACAATGCACAACTGATCAGCCTTCTTCTTGATGATGAGATGATTTGGACATGAACTAGAACTCTTGTTGATGGAGTTCAAGTTTGTGTCTTCATCCTTTACCACTTCAAATCCTTCAGAGATGAAGACTTGTTTCTGTGCAGAATTGAAGGTGGCCTTGATCTCTTGAGCCTTTTTGGACTTTCTTTTGGCCTTCCTGATCAAGTTCTTTCTTCTTGACTTGGTCATCCCAACAGCTTTGCTCTCCTCAGAGGGATGGTGACCCTTCTTAGAATGCTCTTCTTCACTCTTCTCAGAGCCATTCTCCACCATCTCCTCTTCATCCTCTTCAGTCATAGGATCTATAAGGGGAAGGTCATCTTCACAAGTTCCACACCTAGGAGATCTTACAGACAAGATTGTGTGTGGAGGAGCTATCTCACAAGATCCTAGTTCCTGCTTATTTTGATAACAAACTTTTGCATGCAAGGATGAGGATATTATATTCTTGAAGGTCTTTTCTTCAAGAACACATTTTTCTGCCTTGGCTTTGCTGATCACAAGCTCAGCCTGGCATTCAGTTAATTTAGTAATGAGATCTTTGATCTGAGTCCTGTAGTTTGTATGCTCATGTTTAAGAGTTAAAATGGTTTTCTCTAAGTCCTCTATCTTTAGTTTATAATCATTTTCAGCTCTTTTAAAATCAGCTTTTAAAATATTTAAGGACTCAAGGTCAGATCTCATTTCTAAATTATAGGACCTGTATCTATTAACTTTAGCAATGCATTCAGGAGTACAAAGATGTTCCAATACCTTGGCTTCATCATGGTCTGCCATGAGTGCTTGGTTTGGAGATGCATCTTCTACTTGAAAGCTCCAGTCAAAGCCTCCTTCTTCAACAGCAACTGCAGCTTGCTGCTTTGGCTTCTCATTCTGGGGGGCTTTCTCAGTGTAGTTTGGTCTGGTTTGTGCTTGGCCACCATTTGTCCTTGGTGCCTTACACTCTCTTGCAAAGTGTCCCATCTAGTTACAGTTGTAACACTTTACTTTGCTTTTTTCCAGCCCAAACTTTCCACTGGCTGCATTGCTTGGAAACTTTCTCCCTGTCCTCTTGTAGAACTTCTGGCTCTATGTGTGAGAAGAGCCATCTGCTGGACTATCTCCATGTACTCCAGATCATCTGGATAGATACAGTCAAATCTTCAAGAGTGAAGAGAAAGTTGCCTGAAGTTTCATCAACAGAGACAAAGGCATGAAAGAACTTGTCTCTTGGAAAGGACTTCCTTGAGTGTAGCTTTCCCTTGGAGTCTCTGGGAAGGTGATGAAAGGGCCCTTTTGTGAGTTGTTAGGGAAGCATATAAGATGAGGCTGTGGTTCAATGCTATCCCTTTCAACCACATGGAGGGCTGAACTCAGTTGATTGCTGGAGTTACCAGATGAGTTTTGCATGTTCATCTCCATCTGGTAGCCACTAAGAATACCATACAACTCTGTGAGAGTAAGAGTCTTAAGGTTCTCAGTCCTCTTGATAACAACACAATAATGTGTCCATTGTCTAGGAAGAGAGGACATAAACTTCCTTACAATGTCCCTGTTCTCAAGAGTTACTCCAACATCCATTAGAGTATCCACAATCTCAACATACCTGAAGTATTGTTGAGTCATGGTTTCACCTGCCTTGAAGGTGAAGTTTTCAAATTGCTGCTTCAGGAGATCCTTCTTGTTCTCCTTTGCTTCAGTAGACCCCTCATACATCAGCTTCAGTGCTTCCCATAGTTGCTTGGCAGTTTTGCACTTCTTGAAGCCTCTATAGATGGAGTTTGGAAGAGCAGTTTGAAGGGTGTCATGGCTTTTCTGATCAATCTCTATTCTCTTTCTATCTGCTTCAAAGTAATCAGCCACAACCTTAGGAATCATACCAGCACCAGTAGCAGAACTGGTGCTTGGTATGTAAGGTCCTTCAACAACAGAGTCTCACATCCTGGAGTCTTGAGACTTGATGAAGCCTTCCATTCTTTGACACCAAGTATTAAAGTCTTCAGGAGTGATCAGTTGAGACTTTGTCATAGTTCCAGTTTCCATATCAGCTTTGGTTATAGCTGTCATTTGAGTTGTTAAGTATTTTGTGTGTGTGAGGGATCTTAAGATGGTGAGATCTTATATCAAGAGCCTGCAATGCTCTGATACCAAATGCAGGACTGGTGAAGGGTATGCACTTACAACACAACAACACAATGAGGAGAGTTGCTTAGAACACTTAACAGATCAAATAGGGAACTTGTTAACTTGTTAATGAAAGATGCTAAGAACACAAGTAAATGGGAGACAGAACAAGATTGCAAACAACACAAGTATTTGGTTTTCAAGAATGTTGTATATTGCTTCTCAAGTTCTATTACAAGTTACAAAGCATCGATAGAAAGTTATAAGTACTTGAGATACTTTATACTACATCATACAGCCGGCCATACTTTGAAGGCCAGCTGGATACAATTGACTAGACAACTACAAAATAAAATGTAGAGTCAAAAGGCAGATTTGCCTTTTGACTTGTGACTATGACATGCCATAGCTCACATCCTAATATATTACAAAAAGGATAAAAGTACATAAAGTAGAAAGCATGGACTCAAGATATGCTCATCCATTGTGGATAGAGACATAGGGCCAAGTCTCCTTCCGAAGAATCCATATAGCTTCAAGAAGCTCATCATCCTTTGTCTGTCAGCAGACTTCTTCATACTCTTTTGGATGATAGCTCTTGACTTTGTAGCATCTTCCCTCATCTTTCTTTTTGTTGCCTTTTTTTCTTTGAGCACTTGAAGTTCAAGCTGTTTGAGATACTCAAACTCAATGTACTCAAAGGACAAGGGAAGAAGTGCAGATGCCTGGTAGAGACCTGTGGCACTCAGGTAGTTGATCATGTTTTGCCTATCTGTTTCCCTGTCTACCTGAGGTTCTTGTGTAGCAGCCACATCCTCTTGCACAGGACTTTCCTGAAATGGGGAGAGAGTTGGAGCATGCTTGTATAATCTTTTCTGTCTCTTCTCCTCTTTGAATTGGAGAAGTAATCTTGCATCCTCTGCTTCCTTCATCTCTCTTGACATTTTCATGTCAGCCAGTTCATTTAATTGCTCTAAGGGGAGAGATATAATCTCATCTATGTCATAGTTCCTGGTCTGCAGGTAAGTAATCCTGACTGCCCTCAACTCATCTTCTTGAGTGTTTGGTCTGGGGGCAGCCCTGATTGCAGCTTGCATAAAGCCTAAAGACCCAGAGGAACTTTCTCCCCTTAGCTTCTTCTTCCTCTCTCTCTCTCTCTCCTCCTCCTCAATCTCCTCAGGAGTCGAAATCCTTTTCCCTTTGTCACCCACAGACCTTTGTGACTCAGGGTGGAGAGAGGTTTGGCCTTCATTGCTTGGTGTATCATCCAAGCTTTGGCTAGAGAGAGGTTGTGAGACACCTTCATCAGCAGGTGTTTCAGTGAGGGAATGAATTTTTGAAGCAGTTGTTGGTGTGACTCCCACCACCACCGGCGACTCCCACCACCAACGACAACCACGAGCCGCCACCACCATCACTGTCGCATGAACATCATCTCACCACCACCATCGCTAACCCTCACCACCACCATCAACTCCCACTACCACTAACGACCCCCACCATTGCCAACCCCCACTACCACTGACGACCCCCACCACCACCAACTATCGACGACCACCAGCCGCCACCACCATCACTCCCGCCTGATCACTACCGACGAATCTCACCACTACCGACGATTCAATTAGGGTTCAGACGGTAGGTGTTTGATAGTGTTGTTTTAGATCTAGGTTTAGGTTCACCGGTTCAGATCTTGTGACCATTCAATTAGGGTTTAGATCTAGGTTTGGGTGCTTGTGGGTGTTGGGTGGTGGCTAGTAGACAGGAAGGTCAACATGCTTCTTGTGACCATTGCGTAGATGATGATGATGGTAGTGTCCGTGGGTGTTCGGTGGAAGCTGGTGGGTAGTAATCCAGAACGAGTACGCTTCAAAAACATGTACATCATGCTTCAACATTTGTACATCACTTCTGACAGGGATATATGGTGGTGATGGTGGGTCAATGATAGTAGTTACACAAATGGTCCCTGATAAAAAAAATATAATTGTAGGAATAATAAATCCAAGGGTACTTTAGTCATTTCATTTAAATTTAACAGAAAACTTAATGTCCGTTAGTCTTAATACCCATTTTTGTTACCAAATTAAAAACATAATACCCAAACCTGTTACAAAAAACCCTTAGTACCCAAACCTGTTACTTTGGATAAACCACAGGGACTATCTATGTAACTAACTCTATTTATAATTTTATAAAATTTTTATTATTTCATTAATGTTTAATGACATATAACAAACAAATGAGTTTTTTTACCTATGTAATACATGAGCTTCTAACCTAGTATTACATTAAGAAGAGTTAGTTTCCTACAAGTCACATCCATCAAGTCAAAGCACACCTCTACCCATAATAAGTCGATTCTAAACAAAATCGACCAAACCCATGTTAAAAGAAACTAGACTAAAATTAGAACTAGAGAAACTATGCTCATATTTAAGCTAATTATATATAATACTAATTACCAAGTGCTTTGTGCATTATGAGTTGTACTTTAGGTTTAGTAGGTTGTACTTAACTTTGTTTCTTTTATTTTTTTTACTTTTAACCCTAACACTTTTACTTCTTTTCCAACTAAACCCCTACAATTCTTCGATTGCAACTTTGGTTGCATATAGTTTTCATCTTTTACAAATTTTTCGTTTTACGTTTCGATTTAAATTTAACAATTTAACACGCCGCAACGTGCGCGCGTGGTTCAAGTTTTTATGCTATTTTTTCCATTCAGGGGCTCCGTCACAACGCATGTTTCTAGATCGAATTAGTTGGTTTTAATATTCTACGATTACGCGTGGGGTTCAACGGTTTTACCTCTACTTTTCATTCGGTTTTATTTTTCTTTTTTTATTTATTTTTTAATAAAAGTTTTTTTTGGTGTTGGCGGTTGCTAATGACGGTGTGAAATTGATGTTACTTGACATGATTTTTTGACTCCCACTGCAACGCGGGGGTCTTATTTCTAGTTAAACTCTAATTTCAAACACAATTCCCAGTCACAACACTAGTCCAATCTATATATCATTATAGAATCATAAAAAAAGATTCAAAAGTTAGGAACTCAAATAAGCCACCAAAACAAGTTATTGTCACATCCCCGTCCCAGGTGCGGGTTGTACATAACGGATGGATATCAGAATAATGCAACGGAAATTCAAAACTTATCATTTTATTAACATCAATAGTTGTCCACAAGTTTCACTACATTATAAACTATTACATAAGACTAGACAAAATCTAGAGAACTATATTCAAAGCCCGTAGTACTCTATCAGCTTAGCCTCAATACCATCTTCCACAAATCTTGCATCATACGACATCTACAATGTGTGCCCAAAACTTTCATGGGTTAGCATTACGTTGTTGAATTCACAATCAACATCTTTCAAAACCTTTTTCAAAACAGTTCCATTAGCATCAACAGATAAATATAAAACAAGTGATACAATAAACTCAACAGCCATTGCGCACATCTCTATGGGGGCAAATACACATAAACATCATATTTTCAAGAGTTTACGTCAACCATCCATTCTAGACAAGTATTACCCTATATTAATCACACGAATGCTAGAAATCATTCAAAAACAAAAGTTTAAGAACTCACTTTTAGTTTTAAAAGTTTTAAAGGATCTTTACAGCCTAAAACAGTTGTTTAAAACATGGCTAATGGGACACACCTTAACAAGTAGCTAAACAACGACACAATCCTGCCAACCTTAAGATGCACCTTCTCTAACCTAAGTACCTAATTTCCAAGTATCATAATGTTAGTTATAGAAAGTTCCCACTACATATCCTTAACTTGCTTTATTTCCTGAGTTAAGTTCTATACCTTGGTTAAATGCCAACTGGCACAACCTATAGGTATATTATCTCAACTCTAGGGGAAACCAAACATGTTCCTTGATGGTTATCTTACTATCACTTACTCGGGCGTTATAACCCTCTATTTTATGTTGGGTGTCTACCGCGGTTGTGTAAGACACCGTTCCCAGGAAGCCTCACAGTTGGTTAATCATAGCATAAATCATTTTAATAACAAAACAATCCAGCGGAATAAAATAAACATTCACTTAAAACTTACAGTTGATATTGTAATCATACATTTGTCCTTCAATTGTAAATAAAACATAATACTTTTTCTTAAATTATAATAAAATGTTTTATAAACAGGAATGCCATCCATTGCCATCCAAGTAGCCCCCAACCTAGTGTCATCCTGAACATCAGCATTTACCTGCCAACTATTATGCATAAAAGTTAGCTTCGCTTAGTGAGTTCTAGTTTTATATATTATAAGAAAATATAAACTTTATCCTTCATATAATGATCATGCATACATCATAATACATAACATTTGCGTCTTAATAAGCATATTCATTATCTTTCATTCTTTCATATCTTTCGCTTCATCATAAACGAGATTGCACAAGGCAAGAGCTCCCTGTTGATCGACAACGAATGTCGATCCCTGTCGGTACACATGAAAACGGTAGCTAACCTCTGACAGTTGATCTACACTACAAGGCACATAACCCGCTCATGAATACAGATCCATCATCATACATCAGACTCACATAAGTGAATTCTATCATAGTGCTTGCAAGATATTTCATCATCAATTCCTTATAGAAAATTCGATCTTCTTGTTAAAACCTTTTAAAATTTTGGTCATTTAAAATGTATATTTAGTATGCATAATAACCCCAAAACGTGGAAAAACTTATAAATAAGGGGATCTAGAACTCACCTGGATGCAGTGAGTAACTTCTAAACTAAGCTTCTAAGCTAGGATCACACTACACAGCCTGTAGATAAGTTAACACTCTAAAGGGTTAATTTCTGCCTAAATTCGCTGCGAGTTTCGCTGCCAGCTTCGCATGGCAGTTTCGTCCAACTTTCGTTGGAATTCCATTGCTGTGAAATTACCTGCGAAACTATAGTTTCGCAGAAGACTCATAGTTTTGCAGCTTGAATAAGTAATTTCGCTGGATGCACAGACAGTTTCGCAGATCGAGCTGAAATGACGAACCAAACCATTTTAACCCAAAATCGCAACTCTTTACATCCAAACCCTTAGTTTATCATCCATGAGGCTATACCTAAGCTTTTACATGTTTTCATACGTAAAAATGTGACTTTTATGCGATTCTTTGTAACTTTTCAAAACCCAAAACCCTAGAATGCGGGTTTGATCTACAGAAGGGTTTAGAGGTTGATTCTTACCTGGATTTCTTACTCTTTTCTTGTGCTTTGATGCTCAATCGTTCAGATCTTCAATCCCCTTTTGAAGCTCTAAATATTGAGTTTCTCTTCACTTTCTCTCTCTACTTTCTCTCTCTATAAATTGATGGTTAGGGTTACAAATGAGGAAGATGATGGCTGATTAGGTGGGTTAAAGGGCTGATTATGGGCCTTTAATCCCTTAGGCCATTACCCAATAAGCCTAATTTAGCCCATAACCCATTTCCTTCCTTTATTTTTATTAAATACCCACTAATTAAGCCCATTAGCATTGAAGACTCGTTTTGACATTTCGGGGTGTTACAAGTCTCCCCCACTTATTTGGGTTTCGTCCTGGAAACCTGTCAGTCATCAAACAATTGCGGATAATATTGCCTCATATCCTCCTCGGTCTCCCACGTAGATCCCGATCCCTTTCTGTGTCTCCACTGTACCCGTACCAGCGGAACCATTTTATTCCTTAAGCGCTTCTCTTTCCAATCAAGGATGGCCACAGGCTGCTCCATATAATTTAGCCGTTCATCCACTTCAATGTCTTGTAGCGGTACACCCATATCATCGTCTGTTAGGCATTTTCTGAGTGAGATACATGGAACATAGGGTGAATTCCACTCAACTCATCGGGTAGTTCTAATATGTAGGCCACTTCTCCTACCCTTGCGACAATACAGAACGGCCCTATGAACCTTGGGCTTAGCTTTACTCGCTTATGAAACCTGATGATCCCTTTCCGGGGAGATACCTTGAGCATAACCTTGTCTCCAACCTCGAATTCTATCGGTCTACGCCTCTTATCAGCGTAAGACTTCTCGCGATCCTTTGCGACTTTCATGAATGCTTTAATCTTATCTAACTTCTCAGTCGTAACCTCAATCACTTCAAGACTTCCCAATTCCTTTTGCCCAATGTCACCCCAACACACGGGTGTCCTGCACTTCCTACCGTATAACATCTTATAAGGTGACATGCCAATGCTGGCATGGTAACTATTGTTATAGGAGAATTCTGCCAACGGTAAGTGCTCATCCCAACTTCCTCCAAAGTCGATTACACACGCTTGTTGCATGTCTTCTAATGTTTGGATCATTCTTTTGACTGGCCATCCGTCTGGGGGTGGTAAGTCGTACTAATGTGCAGTCTAGTCCCCATTGCGTCGTGAAACCTCTTCCAGAACTTGGACTTAAACCGTGTGTCTCTATCCAAAATCATAGACACTAGCATGCCTTGACGAGCCATGATCTCCTTGATAAATACCTCTACCAACCTCTCAGAAGAACACATCTCACGAATTGGTAGGAATTGGGTGCTCTTTGTTAAACGGTCGACAATCACCCAGATAGCGCCACTTCCTCTCGCTGTACGAGGTAGCTTCGTGATGAAGTCCATCGTGATGTGTTCACATTTCCATTAAGGAATATCCAAAAGCTGGATCTTCCCATATGGCTTTTGGTTCTCTGCCTTCACTTGCAAACAAGTCAGGCACTTGCTCACGTAGTTAGCCACGTCACGCTTCATTCCCTTCCACCAGTAATCTTTCTTCAGATCCTGATACATTTTCATGGCACCAGGATGAATGGAATATCGAGTTTTGTGAGCCTCATCCATGATCTTCCCCCTCAGGTCACCATAGAGAGGGATCTACATTTGCCCAGATCGGGTTCTAACACCCAGGGTGTTTTCCTCCAAGTCTGAAACCTGTCCTTTCATCCTTGCGGAGTTGACTCTGTCTCCTCTCAATGCCTCATCTTGAAAGCCCACACTTGTTTCATAACAATAGGCGTCATGATTATCTGGTAAGCCCTCACCCGAATTGGTTCGGGTCGTCCCTTCCGGCTAAGGGCGTCAACAACCACATTGGCCTTGTCTGGATGATAATGAATTTCGCAGTCATAATCCTTGATCGATTCCAACCACCTCCTTTGCCTCATGTTGAGTTCCTTTTGTTCAAAGAAATACTTCAAACTTTTATGATCAGTGAAGATGGTGCACGTCACCCCATACAAGTAATGCCTCCAAATCTTCAATGCAAACACCACCGCATTCAACTCTAAATCATGGGTATGATAATTGGCCTCGTGGACCTTTAATTGTCTAGAAGCATATGCTATCACCTTCCCTCGTTGCATCAACACGCAACCCAATCCTGCATATGAGGCATTTGAGTAGACTACTAGATCCTCGTTCCCTTCAGGTAACGTCAAGACAGGGGCTTGAGTTAACCTCGTCTTCAGTTCTAGGAAGGCATTCTCCTGATCAGTACGCCATTCATACTTCACGTCCTTCCGGGTTAGTTTAGTCAAAGGAGAAGCTATCTTGGAGAAATCCTAGATAAACCTCCTGTAGTAACCTGCAAGCTAAGAAACTGCGAATCTCGGATGGCGTCTTCGGAGGTTCCCATTGCATTACCGCTTCAACCTCGTAGGGTCCACCCTGATCCCTTCAGGATTAACAACATGACCCAAAAATTGAACTTCTCGTAGCCAAAATGCGCATTTAGAGAACTTAGCATATAACTTTTCACTTCTGAGCATCTCCAATACTTCTAGGATATGATCGGCATGTTCCTCTTCACTTTTTGAATAAATCAAAATGTCGTCGATAAACACTATCACCGATTTATCCAACATCGGCCGACATACCCGATTCATAAGATCCATAAAAGCAGCTGGCGCGTTGGTCAAATCAAAGGACATGACGAGGCATTCGTGGTGTCCATAACGTGTACGGAATGCTGTCTTAGATGATGTCTTGTTCTTTCACCTTCAGTTGGTGGTAACCAGACCGCAGGTCTATCCTTGAAAACCAGCTGGCACCCTGAAGTTGATCAAACAGGTCGTCGATCCTTGGTAACGGATACCGATTCTTTACGGTCAGCTTATTGAGCTCGCGATAGTCAATGCACATCCGCATGCTACCGTCTTTCTTCTTGACGAATAAAACCGGAGCATCCCATGGAGAGATACGCGGTCGGATGAAGCCTTTATCCAATAAATCTTGCAACTCATCCCTTAGTTCTACCATCTCTGAAGGAGCTAATCGATACAATGCTTTAGCGACGGGTTGTGCTCCCAGTAGCAAGTCAATCTGGAATTCGATTTCGCGGTCAGGCGGCACACCAGTCAGGTCTTCAGAAAAGACGTCAGGTAACTCGCGCACTATCGGCACATCTGATAATTGTGGCTCTGGCGCATCCACATCTTTTACATAGGCCAAGTAAGCGCTACACCCACGTTTCAAGTACTTTTCAGCTATGATCATCGACATGACCTTCGGTACACATCACATCTTATCCCCGCGAACCGTAACAGAACTACCACCGGGCGCTGTTAGACGAATTATCTTCTTACTATATACTATATTGGCTTCATCTAGCTAACTAGTCCATGCCTAACACCACATCGAAACCTCCTAAGGCCATAACATGCAACCTAGCAGGGAACTTACAACCTTCTAACTCAATCAGGCAATCCTCAACCACCTCAGTCACCTTAGTGGACTTACCAATGGTTGTTTCTACATAGAAAGGCGTCTAACTTTCTACTCTTATCATGCAACAAACGACAAAAAGACAGCAGACACAAACCTCCTACTAGCACCAGAATCAAAGAGCACAGAAGCATATTCATGGTCTACCTGAAACATACCTGAAACCACCTCTGGATCTGCCCTATCCTCCTCACGAGTTATGTTGAATGCCCCCTTCTTTGCCTTCGAACTGTCCCCCTTTCTCTTATCTCCAGCATTAGCCGCTCCTGATCCTTCTGATTTTCCTTTCTTACAGACTCTTCCCAAGTGTCCCATCTCCCCGCATTAGTAACATTTAACCGCCCTGCAGTCCTTGACATAGTGGCCCTTGCCTCCACATTTGAAACATTTGCCCGTCCTAACTCTACACTCCCCTGAATGACCCCTTCCACATTTTCTACAAACACCTCCCTCACCCGTATTTCCTTGTCTCCCTGACTGATCCTCAACTCTCATCCTCTTCTCTCCAATCCTGAAGTTGTCACTTCCGACCCTCTTCCCATTCCCAGTCTTGTTCCCACTCCATTTCTCCACCTTCTTCTGTACAGGCATCGGATCTCTCTCATCGTACAACCTCCCAGCTAAATCCACCACAGACCTAAACGTGCCCGGTCTGGCCGCAATCATGTGCCTCCTGATATCCATAGGCAAACCCTGCATCTATCTCTTGATCTTTTTGGATGCAGGTATCACCATGTCTGGCATAAGTCTTGCAAGTTCATTGAACTTGGAGGTGTACTCTTGATGAGTCATGTTCCCAGCCTTCAAATACAAGAACTCCTTCTAAATCTTGTCTAACTCTCGATGGGGACAATACTCCTCCAGCACCAACTCCTTCAACTCAAACCACTTCATTTTGGCTATCGATCTCTTTCCTTCAGCCTGGACAATATTGTCCCACTAGCACAAAGCTGAGTCAACGAAAGAATGAGTGGCAAACTTAACTTTCTGATCTTCCTGACACTCACTTATTTCCAGTACCGCTTCCATCTCTCTGACCCAACGGTGAGTGGTAGTAGCATTGCCGTTACCGTCAAAGGTCGGGGGCTTGCACCTTTGAAATGCCCTATAGTTGCACCCCTTAGTAGTCTCTTTTTCAGACTCCTCACCACTATCATCATCATGAACTACCACCTTAGGGTTTGATGGCTCCTATTCGGATTCTCAGTCCTCCCAGTGGACTTTCCTGAATTCTTCTCATTTTCCTTCCCCTTCTTCTCAGCTTTCTCTCCATCCTTGACTGCTTTAATCACCTTAGTCACCATTGAAGGTAAACACTCTCTGCATAACATTGTAGACCTCATCAGCGATAACATCCTTCACAGTAGATTTGAGGGTGGCTGATCCCTCCCTCTCCGGGTGACTATGGAGGTCCGACTACTCATGAACAGTCTCGGGAGCATTAGCTTTGCTCCGGGTGACACGTGGCTCAGTAGTACGCCCGCCACGAGCACCCCCTCGGGTTGCCTTCCCAGACTTCCTCCCCGCCATAACTAATTCTATAAGATTCAAACACCAAAATGGTTATTCAAGATAATTGCTTAGATAATTATAAGTATGGTAAGTCCTTAATTACAGTAGCCAAGTGTGATTAACCACTTACCTTAACCTCCTGTCCCAAGCAATCACTATCCTAACATATATCAGTATTCAAATCTACAAGCACATAAAACTGTTAGGACCTGGTATTTGAACGAAATACCTAGTGATTAGCGTGTAAACCAGATCAAATAGTGCGGAATCCTATTTGATTGGCGATCCAATCAGTGAGAACACACGAAGAATCAATCAAGAATTGAATCTAACGTTAGAAGTCGATTAGGAATCGATCTAATGTGTTCTGTGAACTTGGAGAACGATTTGGGAGGCTTCTGGACGGCTAGGGTACGTCTGGAGTCGTAATGGTATGAATGCTTACGTTTTTCCACGAATTGGGTCTATTTATAGGTTAGTATTGCTCAATCGTGCGACTGGACCATAAGTATGGTTCAGTCGTGCGATTGAACCATGCGGTTGATTCATCCGCACAACTGAGTGTTCAGTCGTGCGACTGAGCCAATCTTATGTGTCAATCATACGACTGATCCAGTCTTCTGGTTCATTCGTGCAATTGAGTCAATCGTATGAAGTTATTCATGCGTATGGTCCATTCGCATGGGCCATTCGCATGAGAACTTCATTAAGTTAAGTTTGAATGTTTTAATTAATATAACTTGATGTGTAACCATTCAAACAATCATAAACCCAATTAATCAACTCAATAACAACTCATTAATGAAATATTAGACATTACAAATCACAAACAATCCATATCATTTCATTAATCAATTCATATTACATCATAGTCAGACAGACAAGAACTATTACATTACAAATCATGATCTAGGGACATACATGCATCAACAAACTCCCCCTTGGACCTAGATCTCTCTAATCTCTTGTCTTCTGCATAACCTCCTTGTATTTATTGTACTTCTCCTCTTTTGTGACTCCCGCGTGAATCTCAAACGCGAAGCAGAGTCGTATAACGTTTTGGAACTGGAGGGCTTGTACAATATCTTGCGTGTCATAGAACAGTGGCCACTTGTATAATGTATAGACATCATTAGCCGACAAGTTAGTAAGCCACATCGGGTCGAATACCCTGATCGTATCCATTTGTCCCTCTTTGCTTAGGACTATGACCGCTTCAGCTGTTCTCCAATCATAGTACCACCACTTAAAGTGTGGAGTGAAGTCCTGTGGCATTTCCCTGAGTGGGATTCTCGACATTGTGCGCGGAGGACTCCACTTCAACACTATCTTGGGCTTGCCAGTAATGGCATAAATCTCAAACCTTTTTATGTACCTAGTCGACTGTTGGGGTCTGAAGTTAACCCATCTGGTGTGGTAGTCCTTTTTAATGGCAGCCTCGAACCAGCCTGACATCTTCCTCGGGTCAGCATACAAAAGCTTTAGCTTAGCCAGCTGGTTGAGCTCAAAACCTGGTAGAGTTTTCAGATCATGTGGAAATCTGAAGTACTCTATGCCCTGTTCTCTCTTAACTGCATAAGCATTAAGATCCTCAAAATACGCCCATGCTATAATCCTGCCAGACACCTTGTGGTGTTTCTTGACTCTGTAGAGCTTGGTGTAGGCATCTTTCTTTGGTGCAGCACGTTGGGCTCTAACTTCTTCAAAACATGCAGCCCACTCAGCCTTTCGAATGTCAACATCATCGTTTGAGGCTTGAGCTGTTCCTTCTGCCATCTCAGTTTCCTGTTCCATCTTGTTCAACACCTCAAAAGTATCACTGACGAGGGACTCACCCAGATTGGGGACCACATTACCCTCATTGTCAGCGTACTGAGGGTACTCCTCTGCGGTGATATCTTCGACCTCGACTTCATCAACATCGTTGAGCTCTTCATCACTAGTCGAGTCACATGTTGGAGCATCTTTAACTATTTCATCCGGATTGAGCTTGAAAATCTCTGCGAGTTGCTCGTTAGATAGGTCATGAATTATTTCCCCTTCTTCAGGGGTATAACTCACAGACCTTCTTACGATCCCTTGCAGATCAAGAATCATGGTTAGTTGAGTCTTGACCTGTTGAAGGGGAGCAACATCAAACTCATCTCTTTGATAATTTGGATCTGTTTGATTTAAACATTCAACACATACATCATTAGTAAGTAATCAAACAGAAATACATTAACTTAATATATAAACATTCAATACATTGTTTTTTTTTCAATACAGAATTCAAACACAAAAGTAAATAAATACATAGAACATCTAGTCTTTACTTTTATCTTGAATCAACGTCTCATCACTCGGAGGAGCAGAGGTGGTTGCTGATTGGTCCTGTCTGTTCTTTGACCTCCTCTCTTGACCTGAAGCAGAGGCCGATGCAGCCGCATCCCCTCCTTCTGCTTCATCATCATCTTCCTTCCCCTCTTTCCTCTCTCCGTCTGTTTCCTCCTCATCCTCAGTATCATCCTCTTCATCTTCATCATCATCTTCATCATCATCTTCATCATCATCATCACCATCATCTCCATCATCTCCATCCCCTTCCTTGATCTTTAAGGGCTCATCCTTTGATCCCTTTAACCGCAGCATGATGGTCTTGTTGGTGGTCTCCAACTCCTCTATCCTTTTAGCTGATTGAGCATGCTGCTCCTGGAGTTGGGACATCTCTACTCTCTGTGCATCCATCAGCTGGGTCTGCTGCTCTATAACACGAGCCTGCTCTGCCATCTGTTGAGATTGGGCAGCAGTCAGGTCGGTAAGCTGGCGTATCTGTGCAGCTTTCTCCACATCGGCAGCTAGTAGGCGCATCACCATCCGGTTGAGCGCCGACAGCTGTTCCTCTACCCCGATTGGAGGTAGAGGTGATCCATAAGAATGTGAGGTATGGGCTGACGGTCCTGCTTGGTGTGAGGTGGTGGTGGTGGTGGCTGTAGTGAAGATGGGTCGGTAAAATGGTGGAGGTGATGTGGGTGTAAATGGTATGAAGGTGGATGGGATCTGTACTGTGGTGGTAGGAATGGTGGTGGTTGTGGTAGCTGTGGTGGATGTGGTGGCTGTGGTAGCTGTGGTGGTGGATGGTATTGGTGTGGAGGTGGTAGTGGTGGCTGTGGTGGTGGATGTAGAGGCTATGGTAGTAACGAAGGTCAAACGACGCTTCTTCTTCTTCAGTCCATGGGGCTGAGCCATCCTCTTCCTCCTCGTCCCTGTGGAGGTGGATGCTCCCCCTACAATCCTGCCTGCTGAACCTGGTGCATAACTCGGGTCAGTCTCAGTCTCTCTGGAGTCTCTCGGATGTTCACCAACCACCCGTAGCCCATGTTCTGTGGGAACAACCTTGCTTCCCACAGTTCGCGTGAGGGGCTCCTCATCAGACTCCTCCTCCTCCTCAGCACCAAGAACAAACTCCTGATGAAATCTGGCTGTCTTAGCAATATCTCCAGCTGGGGCAGACACTGGGGGTATAACATCTGACACAGTGCCTCTCGGTGGAGCAGGCATATCTTCCCCAGCGTCTCCACTATCATCATCATCCGAGTCCAGAGTTGGTAGAGCAATCTGCTCTACATCAGAATCACTATCATCGTGGCGCCACTTTCTCTTGGCTGGCGCCACGTAGTCTTCCCGGGCCAGATGCCCAAACAACCTCCTGACAGGGGGTTTCACCTGCTTCCCCCTGTACACCTTCATCCTCCCCAAAGTAGTGTCATCCATGACCTCGAGCACTACCGCATCCTCCTTCTCCTTCGGCAGGGAGGGAAGCTTCTGATCTATAATCATCTGCATAAACCTCGGATACATGCAGAAGCCCTCCTTCCCTTTCCCCTCAATGTTCTCCACCAGATAGGTGAAGATCATTTTGGAGAAGCTGAACGGGTGGTTCAGCACCAACGCAGCATACACGTTCTGTATCTGATCAGATAGCTCATCAAAGCCTCCCTTCCTGGAAGCTATGCACTTGAGTAGAACATGCGCAAGATACTTGAACTGGGGACAGAGGTTACTCTTGTTGAGTACCCCAGCATTGATGTCCCCAGAGTACTTGGCTCTCAGAAAACATCCTCTGACTGTGAGGGGGTGTAAACGAGTAGGACAATCAGCGTCATCCCCTAACTGTAGAACGATCCTTAGATCCTCCTCTGAGATGGTAATAGCCTCGCCAAAGATGGTACTCCTGATGCAGTGAGGCTCAGAGGATCTATCAACTGTAGCGCCTTCCCAGAAGGCCTGCTGGACTGATCTATAAGGAGTACAAGGAGTAGAAATGGCATGTGCTATCCTCGATCTCAGCAGAAATGTGATGATGCCTGAGAAATCAGCAGCGTTTTCGGTTGTCAAATCCAGATGAGCACATATGTTATGCTTTGTGCTCATAGTCCATCGACTCGCCATCTGTTACACAAATCAAAATAAACATTAGTACCTTTGGCTAAGAACATCATGAAACACTTAAACTTGAAGAAAATCTTTATGTCATGCGATTGAGGTTGTGCGACTGAGATCAGTCGTGCGACTGAGCAGTGCGATTGAGATTCAGACGTGGGAATGATCTCATGCGTACGACTGAGTGTGCGACTGGACTCATGCGCATGTAACCTCATGCGGTTACACCAGTCGTGCGACTGAACTTCATACGCATGGTTCAGTCGTGCGGTTAGGCAAATCGCACCCTTCAGTCGTGCGACTGAAGTTCATCAGCCTGTCCATTCGCATGATGTACTGACTGTTCAATTCAAATTCACTTTTTCACCATTTTTGAGTTTTAGACATCATTATCTGGTTCATTTGACTCGCAATTCGTTCTTATAACACCTAACATCTTTAATTTCATCTATTTGAGTCGTTAAGTTAGGTTATTAAGCCACTTAAGTCTTGGTTTGTTTTCGGGTCTGATTTTACAGATCTGGAGTCAAATTGAACGTTATTTTGGTTTCTCTTCACCGCAAATTACCTGTAAAGTCGATGGAAATTATCAGTAATCAAGAAAAGGGGGGTTTTAGAAATCAAATGAAATTTTGGCAGAGTGGAGTTAAGTCGTGCGATTTAGGGTTACTTTGAGGGTGGTGAGTCTCTGCGACCGACTCCCCCTCTATTTATACTAACCCTAGATTCAATCGTGCGACTGAGCTCATACGTACCTTTCAGTCGTGCGAGTGGGACTCAGTCGTGCGATTGGGTCGGTCGCCCTTCTTCAGTCGTCCGACTGAATCTCAGTCGTGCGACTGACTCACTCGTTCGCCCTTAAGTCTCCGACTGGGCCAATCGTATGGGCCATTCGGTTGGATGGTCCAGACTCATGGTTCATTCGTGCGAGTGGGATCCATTCGCATGGTTGGTCCATTCTCATGGTCCAATCGTGCGAATGGGTCACGCTAAGTTAATTTTCTGCCATTTTTACCAATTTACATTTAAAACCCTTTTAACTTTTGAAATTAACGTTATGAGCTTTTGATCATCTCAGACATGATCATTTTAACTTGAAAACCTTTTGATCACCTCAGACGTGATCCTTTTTAGACAATTTAGTCACCTCAGACATGACCATTTTAAACACTTTGTCACCTCAGACGTGACTGTTTCAAACTTTTAAAGCACATGTGGTCATCTCAGACATGACCCTTTTAGTGAGTTGATTCCTTACTGATTTTCCTGATGTAGTCCGACAAACTAACAAACTAAAACGACTAACTAACTTAGAAAATTTAAACTAAATACTCAAAACAGGACTTGTTTTTGGCTTTTTGTGAGAGATAAATCCTAAGATGGACATCTAAGGGATTTGGTTCCGGAATAGACAGCTTCAACTTGGGTTGACCACACCTGGACCAATTCAATTTTGGAATCATACAGGCAAGTCAAATCATTTGGGACTTGTTATCAAAATCTTTTGATGCTCAATTCTTGGTGTTCATCCAGAGTTATTAGCAACTTTAGGGAATCATACTGGAACTCTTAGACTTTCACATTGATTTGAACTTTCGAGAATTTCAGCCACAATGATTGTCAATATATTTGTCCACTTAAATCCATACACAGACTTTTGACACAAACTGGTGAGTGTTTTAGGTTTAATTATTTCAACTAACATTTGTGGATCCCACACTTATATGGTAATCAACATTCCTCAGGAGCTTTTGAGCGGTCTACGGGTATTATTACAAGAAGAGACTATTCTTAGAGCTTTCAAAGAGAAGCCAGTCCTCAGGTCAGTGCCATCGCACAGCAGAGAGGCGGCAAACAACAATGAATTCTAGAATATCTAGGTTATGCTTATCCTCAGGTCAGTGCCATCGCACAGCAGAGAGGCACACAACCTATCTCCTTGTTAGAGTAACTTATTTTATTTTGCACAAAATGCACCAACAACATAAGTCATTAGCTTTATAGCATTTGTCTTTCAATTTTTTTTGCTTTGCTCTAATGATGGTCATCCGCACACATTTGTGGTGTTTACATGCTCATTACCCCTTATTGGAATATTGTTGATTTTGTTAACCAGTGATAAGATGGAAGCCCACAGTCAGTTGAACAACTTAATTTGATCTTGAGATCACCAGTCAGGACTAATCATCTATTGTGTTGAATCTACCGACATACCATTTGGGGTCTAGCAACCTCTAGGTCTACTTTCTTTGTGTTACCTTAGGAGTTACCAGTTTTCTATCATCTTCCCTTTTATATTGCTTAGACTACACAGACTTATACTTTGAATTTTTGCATCTTTTCTAAACTTAAAATTTTAAAGTCCCTCTTGATTTGTTCCTGTGTACTATCATTTTCCAAAGTTTTGAATCGGTATCACAGATACGATCTACCTTATATCAACTATCCACTCCTTCTCCCTCGTTTTTTTTAATGTTAACTTGCTGACATATTCTCCCCCTAAAATACTAAAATCATTACTGGTTTAATTATTTTAGGATTTTAATAAACAGCAAAATAACATGAGTTTAACTTAAACAGACTAAAATAAACAGATAAGATAAAATAAAAAGAAAAACTTTAACTAAACTACATCGGACTACACATTATCATCATCAGGAATAACCTCACTTTTCTTTTTAACGCCGTTGACCTCTAGCAAATATTGAAAACGTGGTTTATCAAAGGCTTTAGTATAGAGGTCAGCGCGTTGAAAATCAGTATTAATTTTAACCACATCAATTAAGTTCTTTTCAAAACAGTCTCTTATGAAATGGTATTTAATACCAATATGTTTGGTCTTAGGATGTTGGACCGGATTTTTAGTTACTGCAATTGCAGCAGAGTTATCAACAAAAATAGGAGTAGAAGAGAATTTTAAACCGTAATCCCGCATTTGCTGTTGAATCCAGATGATTTGTGAACAGCAACTTGCAGCAGCAACATACTCAGCTTCACAGGTTGACAATGCAACCGATGTCTGCTTCTTACACTGCCAGGTAACTAATCTTCTCCCAAAGAATTGACACCCTGCTGATGTAGACTTGTAGTTCATCTTGCAGCCCCCGTAATCCGAGTCACTATACGCGGTAAGCTCAAAGTCATCATCATGACGGTACCACAACCCAAGTGTGGGTGTACCCTTCAGATAACGAAAAATCCTCTTGACCCCGATCAGATGGTTGACCTTAGGCTTAGCCTGATATCTAGAACATAAACATGTAGCATACATGATATCAGGTCTTGAGGCAGTGAGATACATGAGGGATCCAATCATTCCTCGGTACATCGTGGCATCTACAAGATCTCCATTTTCATCAGGTGCTATATCGTGATTCGTAGCAAGTGGAGTACCAGCAGCAGAAGCATTCTCCATGTCAAAGCGACTAAGAATGTCTCCTACATACTTGGTATGATGTAGAAAGATCCCATTTGGAGTCTGATCCACCTGTAACCCGAGAAAGAACTTCATCTCCCCCATAGCACTCATCTCAAACTCTTTCTTCATAACTGCTTCAAACTCTTTGCATAACTCTTCGTTCTTTGAACCGAAGATTATGTCATCAACATAGATCTGTACGAGCAGTAGGTCGCCATCTTTTTCTGTAATAAACAGTGTGCAGTCAATGACTCCCCTGCGAAAGCCGTGTTTCACAAGATGAGTCGAGAGTTTCTCATACCAAGCTCTTGGAGCTTGATGAAGCCCGTATAAAGCCTTGTCGAGCTTGTAAACTCTATCCCGATGGTAAGGATCTTCAAATCCCTCGGGTTGACTGACATAGACTGTTTCTCTGATTTCCCCATGAAGGAATGCACTCTTCACATCTAATTGGTAGACTTTAATCTTCATGTACGATGCATAGGCAAGGAAGATACGAATGGCTTCCATCCTTGCCACGGGTGCAAACACCTCATTGTAGTCAATCCCCTCGACTTGGCGAAAACCCTGAACCACCAATCGAGCTTTGTTCCTGATAATGACCCCTTGGTCATCCTTCTTGCATTTCAAGACCCATTTGGTGCCAATGACTTTAGCACCTTTGGGTCTATCAACCAGAGTCCACACTCCTAACTTCTTGAACTGAAGAAGTTCTTCTTGCATGGCACTCACCCACGCCTCATCATTTAGTGCATCACTAACATATTTTGGCTCAAACTGTGAGACAAAACACCGATAAGCACCATCATGAATGTAACCCTTCTCCATAACCGAGGCGTAATCAGCTGAGTATAGCTGATTTCGGGTTTGTACTCCTGATCTGACATCCCCAATGACATTGTCAAGGGGATGATAGACGTTTAGTCGTGATCCTGGAGTAGTAGGAACAGTTACCTCAGAGCCAAGATTATGAACATTTGGTTCTGCATCTGAGGTAGATGGTCGAAGGTGCATCATTGGCAGATGCTTGTGGACTTTCAGGAACTGGAACCTGTTCCTCCTGACTGTTTTGGTCATCTGCTTCAGCTTCATCTTCAGAGGAGGAGTCACTGTCATCGACTACTCCCCCTAACTGAGTAGATGATTCTCCCTGTGAGCTAGATGGTGTATTCAGGATATCATACATCATCCTAGTAGCTAACTCATCCTCCGAGGGAGAGAGAGGGATGTTGAAGGACTTGAAGAATCCATCATAGTCGAAGAAGTAAGCGGGTCCTTTGCCAGTAGGTGGTGTGGTATATCGCTGAACGTCAACATTACACCACACTTCTACAAGACCCGTTGAGTTGTTGTAAACTCGCTTGTTCGGTATGTTGTATCCTAGAAAGATTCCTTCATCTGCCTTCTCGCTGAATTTGCCTTCTTGTGTCACACCCCAACCTTGACGGCGGAAACGTCGAGGAGTGAGAGTTAAGATCGTTCATAGCCACATAACGCTATTAATAAACCAAATAAAGTTTAAACATAAGTTTTAAATTGTCACATTACAATCATAAGTTCCAAAGGAAACAAAAACATAACATAGAATGCAATAAATCATCCTATCTTATTTATTAGTCTAGGTTATGTTTTTGTTTCCTTTGGAACTTATGATTGTAATGTGACAATTTAAAACTTATGTTTAAACTTTATTTGGTTTATTAATAGCGTTATGTGGCTATGAACGATCTTAACTCTCACTCCTCGACGTTTCCGCCGTCAAGGTTGGGGTGTGACAGATTGGTATCAGAGCCCATAACTATAGGGATCTAGGTTATTAGAAATGGTGACCTAGGCTATAGTATGCATGAACCTTATAGAATTATATTTCTATCTTGTAAATTATATACTTTTCATGCTACATAATGCTATGCCCCTTATGTGCAATTTGATGCCTTAGCATAGGGTTGCCTAAACAATGTTACTTGTCTCCCTAAACTTAACTTTGACTCTTTGACTCTCCCCGAACATGAACTCTCTTAATCTTATTCTCGTCGACACGTGGAATCTTATGCTTATGTTATGACTTGGATCTTTAGACGTTATGTCTAATCTATATAAATCTCATCAAGGTTTTGACTCTATGAACCTAAGAAATATTGTGTGACACATAGACACCTGTATCCTGGTTTTCCTGGCAAAAGGCCCTCGGGCTAAGGCAAGCATATCGCATAAATCCTACGGGACTAGTTATGCTTACCTGGGGATTTCTGGGATGAGTGATAAACTATGGTCAACATACACAAGTTTCTAAGGTAAATGGGTCAATTCACCTTGACGTGTCAACGTTTTCAAATGGTAATGCGTTACCAAATGGAAACATCCCGTGTACCTTATAACCCTTAGCTTAACTTTGTTAAACTACTATCCTTTGTTATCCCCGCTCCTATACTAACTCATTTTTGTATATCCAGCATGTCTCGTCACCATGGAAAGCGTGGAACTTCCGACCGTAAGCTGGCTGCCATGATTGCCCGACAAATGGCTGCCGTTCTCCCGACTATGGTTGCTGAACTCAATAGCACACTAATGGCTAATAGCAACAACAACAACACCAATGGGAACAATGGTGGTGCTAATGGAGACAATAGCAACAATCAAAATGGGAACAATCAACAAGATAACAACCGTACTTGCACCTTCAAACACTTCAACTCGTGCAAACCCACTAGCTTTAGTGGAAAAGAAGGAGCCACTGGACTTCTCGAGTGGTTTGAAAGCATGGAGAACACGTTCATTGTTAGTGAGTGCCCCAACGAGTTCAAGGTTCGCTATGCCACAAGTGTTCTTCAACAACGAGCACTCACATGGTGGAATAGTGAAAAAAGAAACCGTGGAATCGAGGTTGCTTTGACCTTACCTTGGGAGGAATTTAAGGAGATCATGATCCAAAAGTTTTGTCCAAGGAGCGAGCTGCAAAAATTAGAGGAGGAATTCTGGAACCTTAAACAGGATGGTGGGAATCACTTGGCTTATTCCACCCGGCATCATGAGTTGAGTATGCTCCTACCACACATGGTGGACACCGTGCCCCGTAACATCGAGAAATTTATCAAGGGGGTGCCACCTCAAATTCAAGATGCCGTGGTGGGTAGTAGGCCCACAACTTTGGAGGAAGCAATTACCATTACTGCACAGCTCACCGAGAATCATATAAGAGCTGGTACTATGTCGGCAAAGGGTTCCAAGTCTGTTGCGAAGGTGATACCCGAGGCAACAAAGGAGGTAAGGGCCGAGTCATCTTCGCAAAACAAAAAGCGTAAGTTCATCCCGACACGCAACTACGCCGTGACCGCTCCTAATGCTCCTCAAAAACAAATGGTGGTTGCGAATCAAGCTCCCATGGCTAAGGTTTACGCTGGCCCACATCCTATGTGTAACACGTGCAAGTACCATCATGCAAACAACATTCCATGCCGAGTCTGCTCGCTGTGCGGAAAGTATGGTCATTTGGTGACTACCTGTCTTCGTGCACCAAATAACACTGCCATGCTTACCAACCGAACCTGCTACAACTGTGGCGAGGCTGGCCATATTCGCCCTCAATGTCCTCGCAATGTGGGAACCGTGCCACCGGCTCGTGGAAGGGCTTTCAACATCAATGCCAACCAAGCACAAGCCAACAACGACGTGGTGAATGGTACGCCGTTGAATTTCTTTTAGTCTTTTCTTGTCTTGTGAAATTTCCTATCTATGTTCATCATACCAATAATAGGTTGTTACCAAACAGGTATGTATCTTGTAAATAAACATTATGCATCTGTATTGTTTGATTCGGGTGCCGATAGGAGTTTCGTGTCCCTGGAATTCGAGTCTTTACTTTCTAAACCGCACGTCAATCTAGAAAGATTTTTCACTGTCGAAATCGCCGATGGAAAATCTATTGTTGTGGACGTCGTAATACGTGACTGCACTTTAAGCCTTAACGAACACGAGTTCTTCGTCGACCTTGTTCCTATGTAATTGGGAAGCTTTGATGTTATCATTGGTATGGATTGGTTAGCCAAACATCGTGCGGAAATTCTATGTTTCGAGAAGTGTATCCGAATTCCTTTACCGTCTGGGGATACTTTGAAGGTCTTTGGGGAGAAATCATCCCAAAGACTCAAACTCATGTCTTGCATCAAGGCTCGCAAGTGCTTAAGTAAGAACTACATGGCTTTCATGGCATATGTAGTTAATACGAAAGCCAAGGGTAAGGAGTTGAAAGACATCCCTGTTGTGCGAGACTTTCCCGAGGTTTTTCCCGAGGATCTTAAAGGGTTACCTCCCGTGCGAGAAGTTGAGTTCAAGATTGACTTAATTCCTGGCGCAAACCCTGTGGCTAAATCACCTTATCGTCTTGCACCGTCTGAAATGCAAGAATTAGCTAGTCAATTGCAAGAGTTGACCGATAAGGGTTTCATTCGCCCTAGCTCATCACCGTGGGGTGCACCTGTACTGTTTGTGAAGAAGAAGGATGGTTCATTTCGTATGTGCATCGACTACCGGGAACTCAACAAGCTTACTATCAAAAACCGATACCCTCTGCCTCGAATCGATGATCTCTTCGACCAACTTCAAGGAGCAACTCAATTCTCAAAGATCGATCTCTGTTCTGGGTATCATCAACTACGTGTTCACGATGATGACATTCCAAAGACCGCTTTTCGTACTCGATATGGACACTACGAGTTCATGGTTATGCCTTTTGGCTTGACCAATGCGCCTGCCGTGTTCATGGTTCTCATGAATCGAGTATGTAAACCGTATTTGGATAAGTTCGTAATCGTGTTCATTGATGACATTCTTATCTATTCCAAGACGAAAGTCGATCACGAGACACACTTGCGACAAGTTCTTGAACTTTTGAAGAAGGAGCAATTGTACGCCAAGTTTTCCAAGTGTGAATTTTGGTTGGAAGAAGTTCAATTTTTAGGACATGTTGTGAATAGCCAAGGAATTCACGTTGATCCCGCTAAAATTGAAGCCGTGAAGAATTGGTGTGCTCCCACAACCCCAACCGAGGTTCGTTCTTTTCTGGGTTTAGCGGGATATTACCGTAGGTTCATAGCAAATTTCTCGAGGATTGCTAAACCATTAACGGCGCTAACCCAAAAGAATCGACTTTTTGAATGGGGACCCGAGCAAGAAGAGGCTTTCGAGACATTGAAACGCAAGTTGTGTAACGCTCCTATTCTCACACTTCCCGATGGAAACGACGACTTTACCGTATATTGCGATGCCTCTAATCAAGGTCTTGGTTGTGTTCTCATGCAACGAGGCAAAGTTATAGCATACGCGTCGAGGCAATTAAAGGTTCATGAAGTGAACTACACAACTCATGATCTCGAACTTGGTGCTGTGGTTTTCGCATTGAAGATTTGGCGACACTATTTATATGGGACGCAATGCATAGTCTACACCAATCATAAGAGTCTCCAACACGTGTTTAACCAAAAGGATCTCAACATGAGACAAAGACGGTGGATCGAGTTAATTAGCGATTACGACTGCGACATTCGCTACCATCCTGGAAAGGCGAATGTTGTAGCCGACGCATTAAGTCGCAAGGTTCACAATAAGGCTGTCTCACTTCAAGAAATTAGAGATCGAAGGCAATGGTTTGATACGCTAGGAGAATTTGATACCGAGATCCATGTGGATGTCAACGAGGCTACTATCATGCTCCAAAACATAAGGATCGATAGTGACCTCGAGTTATGCATTCGCGAGGCTCAACAAGCGGCACTAACCGACGAAGGGAAGGATGAAGATTTGATGTCTAATGTTCGGTCGCAACTGGAGACAAAACCGAATGGCATGTGGTATTTCTTGAATCGACTTTGGATCCCGAATCGTGACAATCTTCGACACTTCATTATGAACGAAGCTCATCAAACCCGATACTCCATTCATCCTGGCTCCGATAAGATGTACATGGACTTGCGTGGTCAATATTGGTGGCCTGGAATGAAGAAGGATATCGCGTCTTATGTTTCTAAGTGTCTCACGTGTGCAAGGGTCAAAGCCGAGCATCAACGACCAAGTGGTTTACTTGAGCAACCTGAAATCCCTATGTGGAAATGGGAGCATATATCCATGGATTTCATAACCAAGTTACCTCGTACACCTCGTGGTCATGATAGTATTTGGGTCATCGTTGACCGTTTGACCAAGACAGCACACTTCATACCTATACGAGATACATACAAGGTTTCAAAGCTGGCTCGAATCTACATTGACGAAATTGTGAGTCGTCATGGCGTGCCTTTACACATTATTTCCGATCGAGGTGCTCGTTTCACATCGCACTTTTGGTCTTCGATGCAAGAACTCTTGGGTACTCAATTGGATTTAAGTACGGCTTACCATCCTCAAACCGATGGTCAAACCGAACGAACAATCCAAACTCTCGAGGATCTACTGCGTCTTTGTGTCCTTGATTTTGGTGGTGATTGGGATACGCACTTACCGCTTGCGGAATTTTCGTATAACAATAGTTATCACTCAAGTATCAAGATGGCACCATTCGAGGCTTTGTATGGTCGTAAATGTCGTTCTCCGATCTGTTGGACTGACATTGGAGAAAATCTTATCACTGGTCCGGAACTTATTCAAGAAACGACTGACAAAGTTTCCAAGATCCGAAATAACCTTGAGGTGGCTAGAAGTCGCCAAAAGAGTTATGCCGATAAAAGACGCAAACCGTTGGAGTTTCAAGTTGGCGATATGGTTCTTCTTAAGGTCTCTCCATGGAAGGGTGTTGTACGTTTTGGGAAGAAGGGTAAGTTAGCCCCACGTTTTGTAGGACCTTTCAAGATTCTAAAAAGAATTGGGAAAGTGGCTTACAAACTGGAGCTACCTTCTGAACTTAGCGGAGTTCATCCTGTCTTCCATGTCTCAAACTTGAGGAAGTGCTTGGCTGATGAGAATTTGCATGTTTCACTAGAGGAAATTCAAATTGATGAGTCACTGCATTTCATTGAGAAGCCTGTTGAGATTATGGATCGAACCCTGAAGAAGACCCGAACAACTACCACACCTATCGTCAAAGTCCGTTGGGAAAACAAATGTGGAGCTGAGTTCACTTGGGAGCGTGAGGATCATATGAAGGAGAGATACCCGCAATTGTTCTCTTAGCTTTATTCTTAATTTCGGGACGAAATTCTTTTAAGTTGGGGAGACTGTGACATCTTGTAATTTTGGTTAATTAAAAGTTAACGCCGTTTATTCTTATAAGGACTATTAATGCTTT
Organism: Flaveria ramosissima; assembly: GCA_025215565.1. Taxonomy (NCBI): domain Eukaryota; kingdom Viridiplantae; phylum Streptophyta; class Magnoliopsida; order Asterales; family Asteraceae; genus Flaveria; species Flaveria ramosissima. Next base: position 70,141,678 of record CM046046.1, on the reverse strand, counting down.
TCATGAAACTTTTGGGCTATTTGTGTTTAACTCTTAGTTAGTCTCTAATTCTTTAATGCAAAAAGATTATTGTTTATCCATTAAATTGAATATTATAATAATAGCAATAATAACTTTTATAAGAGAAATAATTATGTTATTATTAATACTAATAATAATAGCAAGTTATAATAATGATAATTATAATAAAAATAATAGTAATTGTAACAAAAACAATAATAATAACTAAATACAATAGTAATAATAATAACAATAATAATAATAATAGTGATAATAATAATAATGTTGTTACAAATAACAAATAATTTAGAAAATTTAATAAACTTAAGGGTATTTAAGTCCAGGGGGTTAACATGTTAATCTTGAAACTTTAGATATTTAAGTTTGTGCATAAAATATTAAAACCAAAACCGCAGGGACCATTTATGTAAAATCTTTAAAAACCCAACCCAAAGCCCCCCTTCACCCGACTTTCCGGCGGAGCTCCGGCCACACTCCGGCCACTCTCAAACACGTTAAAAACCATCAAATTTGGAACCAAATCGCCCCTAAACGTTTCGTGAGTGAGTTTCGAACCAAATGCAGGACTTAATTGCGGATTAAGGCACCGGTTACTAAAATCAAACAAGTTCATAACCGGCCAAATTAATCCTTTAGCCGTTTGAGAATTAAACTACAATAATAATGCAATTAATCGAAAGTGAATAATCATTTATCTGTTCCTGAACTAATCGCAACCTCAATTTCATCTGAAACAAGCTCAAACATCAGATTCGAACCGTTAATCTCTTCGCGAATTGTAACTAGTCGAACCCGATCTTTCCTTTAACCTCATCCTCAATTAACAGAGGGTTTTCATTCATTGAGTTTACTGGAAGCTAACTGCACCACGAATTGGATTATCATAGTTGTACGAACATCTAACAGCCGCTACATCGGTCGCGACTCACTTCTTCACCACATCTTCCTCAATTCGAAATTAAACCCGTAAGTTCTGTACAACCTATTGCTCGATTTCGTGTATGAATCCAAAGCCCTAAGCTTAATTTCAGTAACATCAACGATTTGATGTTCAATTTGACCCATCTTGATCTAGGGTTCATATGGGGGATTCAATGGAATTGTGTATTAAGGAATTAAAACCCAACCTCTACCAGGCACAGGCGACCTCGCCTACTGGTAACCCGTCCCCATAAGAACCTGGAGGTCCCGGGTTCGACCCCGGGCCACTCCACATTTTTGTTTGAGTTTTTTTTAAAATCTTCTATAACATTCTGAAATATTTTTAAAAACTATAAAAGGACATTTTATAAAAGCTGAAAATTTTAGATGTTCTAAATATTGTCTAGAAATTTATTTTTTACAAAATAAATGATATAATTAGTTAAATGTTTATAAAAAATGGGTTTTTGATGTTGATTAATTATTTAAATTATTATTTGTTCAAAAGATATATTTAGATTATTTCTTGTAAGTTAAACTTAAAATATGGTGTTAATCTAATAAATAGTTCTTTGTTCAAACAATATGTTTAAATTATTTTCTTGTGAAATAGACCTTAAATATTGTTATAACTTGTCTAATCATTATTTGTTCAAATAACAAATATATAATATTGTTTAAAATAAGAGTTATCTTAAAAGATTGTTTTAAATTATATTTAGACTTTGGGACAAATGTTTTTCTTTATTTCGTAGTAATAAAACGATTAAATAAAATATTGACAAAGCATAACCAAAATTTATCATGTTAGTTGGGTATAAATTATTAACATTCCAAAATTCAATTAAAACTTTAGTTTCCATTAAAACGTTAAACCTATTTTAATTTAACCTTAACTTTGTGAACACATATATTTTAGGTGCATTGTGAAGGACTACTTTGTATCGACGCTTTTGATTATTTTCTTATTAATCATCCCATAAATACTTTTGATCATGTGAGTATTTCATACCCCTTTTTCTTATTTTCACACTTTGGGGTGAAACATGTTAACTTATACTTTGCACTCGTAAACTTATTTGAGACTTGTAAACTTTATGGCAATTCATCATGTTAAGTTGTGGTTAGTTGAACTTTTGTGGTTACCATGTTATGGCGTTATATGTACAATGATTAACTATTGCTAGCCCAGCGAAGTCATAGATCTATGGGTAAGACAAGCCTGCTTGGTTGATCCAAGTACACTTAGCTGATCGTATATACTTTTAACGTTTGAGACTTGTAAAACATTGTCAAGGTTTGATTGTTGCATTGTTCATAGCATCCCTAATCACTATATATTCACTAACTTATGACTTGAATTGCCATCTTTTATATGTACTTATGTATTAAAAACTATGGAATGCTCACCAACATTATTGTTGACCCTTTATCTTTAACATGTTTCAGGAAATGCCCAAGTTTGATTATCTTCACTTTGAAGCTTGCATCTAGGAATGGACCTAGACTAATAAATAAGATAGGATGATTTATTGCATTCTATGTTATGTTTTTATTTCCTTTGGAACTTATGATTGTAATGTGACAATTTAAAACTTATGTTTAAACTTTATTTGGTTTATTAATAGCGTTATGTGGCTATGAACGATCTTAACTCTCACTCCTCGACGTTTCCGCCGTCAAGGTCGAGGAGTGAGAGTTAAGATCGTTCATAGCCACATAACGCTATTAATAAACCAAATAAAGTTTAAACATAAGTTTTAAATTGTCACATTACAATCATAAGTTCCAAAGGAAACAAAAACATAACATAGAATGCAATAAATCATTCTATCTTATTTATTAGTCTAGGTCCATTCCTAGATGCAAGCTTCAAAGTGAAGATAATCAAACTTGGGCATTTCCTGAAACATGTTAAAGATAAAGGGTCAACAATAATGTTGGTGAGCATTCCATAGTTTTTAATACATAAGTACATATAAAAGATGGCAATTCAAGTCATAAGTTAGTGAATATATAGTGATTAGGGATGCTATGAACAATGCAACAATCAAACCTTGACAATGTTTTACAAGTCTCAAACGTTAAAAGTATATACGATCAGCTAAGTGTACTTGGATCAACCAAGCAGGCTTGTCTTACCCATAGGTCTATGACTTCGCTGGGCTAGCAATAGTTAATGATTGTACATATAACGCCATAACATGGTAACCACAAAAGTTCAACTAACCACAACTTAACATGATGAATTGCCATAAAGTTTACAAGTCTCAAATAAGTTTACGAGTGCAAAGTATAAGTTAACATGTTTCACCCCAAAGTGTGAAAATAAGAAAAAGGGGTATGAAATACTCACATGATCAAAAGTATTTATGGGATGATTAATAAGAAAATAATCAAAAGCGTCGATACAAAGTAGTCCTTCACAATGCACCTAAAATATATGTGTTCACAAAGTTAAGGTTAAATTAAAATAGGTTTAACGTTTTAATGGAAACTAAAGTTTTAATTGAATTTTGGAATGTTAATAATTTATACTCAACTAACATGATAAATTTTGGTTATGCTTTGTCAATATTTTATTTAATCGTTTTATTACTACGAAATAAAGAAAAACATTTGTCCCAAAGTCTAAATATAATTTAAAACAATCTTTTAAGATAACTCTTATTTTAAACAATATTATATATTTGTTATTTGAACAAATAATGATTAGACAAGTTATAACAATATTTAAGGTCTATTTCACAAGAAAATAATTTAAACATATTGTTTGAACAAAGAACTATTTATTAGATTAACACCATATTTTAAGTTTAACTTACAAGAAATAATCTAAATATATCTTTTGAACAAATAATAATTTAAATAATTAATCAACATCAAAAACCCATTTTTTTATAAACATTTAACTAATTATATCATTTATTTTGTAAAAATAAATTTCTAGACAATATTTAGAACATCTAAAATTTTCAGCTTTTATAAAATGTCCTTTTATAGTTTTTTAAAAATATTTCAGAATGTTATAGAAGATTTAAAAAAAACTCAAACAAAAATGTGGAGTGGCCCGGGGTCGAACCCGGGACCTCCCGGTTCTTATGGGGACGGGTTACCAGTAGGCGAGGTCGCCTATGCCTGGTAGAGGTTGGGTTTTAATTCCTTAATACACAATTCCATTGAATCCCCCATATGAACCCTAGATCAAGATGGGTCAAATTGAACATCAAATCGTTGATGTTACTGAAATTAAGCTTAGGGCTTTGGATTCATACACGAAATCGAGCAATAGGTTGTACAGAACTTACGGGTTTAATTTCGAATTGAGGAAGATGTGGTGAAGAAGTGAGTCGCGACCGATGTAGCGGCTGTTAGATGTTCGTACAACTATGATAATCCAATTCGTGGTGCAGTTAGCTTCCAGTAAACTCAATGAATGAAAACCCTCTGTTAATTGAGGATGAGGTTAAAGGAAAGATCGGGTTCGACTAGTTACAATTCGCGAAGAGATTAACGGTTCGAATCTGATGTTTGAGCTTGTTTCAGATGAAATTGAGGTTGCGATTAGTTCAGGAACAGATAAATGATTATTCACCTTCGATTAATTGCATTATTATTGTAGTTTAATTCTCAAACGGCTAAAGGATTAATTTGGCCGGTTATGAACTTGTTTGATTTTAGTAACCGGTGCCTTAATCCGCAATTAAGTCCTGCATTTGGTTCGAAACTCACTCACGAAACGTTTAGGGGCGATTTGGTTCCAAATTTGATGGTTTTTAACGTGTTTGAGAGTGGCCGGAGCTCGGCCGGAGTGTGGCCGGAGCTCCGCCGGAAAGTCGGGTGAAGGGGGGCTTTGGGTTGGGTTTTTAAAGATTTTACATAAATGGTCCCTGCGGTTTTGGTTTTAATATTTTATGCACAAACTTAAATATCTGAAGTTTCAAGATTAACATGTTAACCCCCTGGACTTAAATACCCTTAAGTTTATTAAATTTTCTAAATTATTTGTTATTTGTAACAACATTATTATTATTATCACTATTATTATTATTATTGTTATTATTATTACTATTGTATTTAGTTATTATTATTGTTTTTGTTACAATTACTATTATTTTTATTATAATTATCATTATTATAACTTGCTATTATTATTAGTATTAATAATAACATAATTATTTCTCTTATAAAAGTTATTATTGCTATTATTATAATATTCAATTTAATGGATAAACAATAATCTTTTTGCATTAAAGAATTAGAGACTAACTAAGAGTTAAACACAAATAGCCCAAAAGTTTCATGAAAAGCATTAATAGTCCTTATAAGAATAAACGGCGTTAACTTTTAATTAACCAAAATTACAAGATGTCACATCTTGTGTCTTCTTCAAAAGTGTGCTCTGATACCACTTGTTAGGACCTGGTATTTGAACGAAATACCTAGTGATTAGCGTGTAAACCAGATCAAATAGTGCGGAATACTATTTGATTGGCGATCCAATCAGTGAGAACACACGAAGAATCAATCAAGAATTGAACCTAACGTTAGAAGTCGATTAGGAATCGATCTAATGTGTTCTGTGAACTTGGAGAACGATTTGGAAGGCTTCTGGACGGCTAGGGTACGTCTGGAGTCGTAATGGTATGAATGCTTACGTTTTTCCACGAATTGGGTCTATTTATAGGTTAGTATTGTTCAATCGTGCGACTGGACCATAAGTATGGTTCAGTCGTGCGATTGAACCATGCGGCTGATTCATCCGCACAACTGAGTGTTCAGTCGTGCGACTGAGCCAATCTTATGTGTCAATCATACGACTGATCCAGTCTTCTGGTTCATTCGTGCGATTGAGTCAATCGTATGAAGTTATTCATGCGTATGGTCCATTCGCATGGGCCATTCGCATGAGAACTTCATTAAGTTATGTTTGAATGTTTTAATTAATATAACTTTGTTGGTCCATGTGATCGAAAAACAGTACAATTGAAGTGATGAATTGCTCAATATCAAACATTCATGCTAAACAACAACAATTGAGAAGATAGAAGAGAAATCTAACACATATTTGATACTCAAATTAACAATAGCAATCAATAACATCAAGCACAATAGTATTTCTGTGTGAAAACTGCTTAGAATTGGTAGCTTGCAACAATGATCCACGATTAGGGTTTTGCAAGCTTACCTTACAAAGAGAATTGACAAAAGTATATATAGCAGTCATAGTTTCGCTGACAGTTTCGCTACCAGCGAAACTGTCATGCCGAAACTATAGTCTCGCCCGGCAGAACACAAGTTCGCCGGGTAAACCAAAACAGCAAACTGTGAGCGAATGTATAGATTCGCTCACAGTTTCGCTGGACTGCCCAAAACAACTAATTACTTAAAACATACAAAAGGAAACTAAGAAAAGTCCTATTACAATGTAAAGTAAACAACTATACTAAAGTGAGTCCAACCTAACATGATCTTCAATACTCCCCCTAGGTTGGACCTCACTATCTTCACTTGTCTTGATTTGACTCGTCGGCTCCAGTTTCCTCTGCTGCTGTTGATCTATCTTCATCACCTCCTGCAGCAACATCTTCAGAAGCTTCAGCCAATGATCCTCCAAGGTTCTTTCCTGCATCACTAGCTTCTTCAGAATGACCACTAGCCTTCGCAAACTGCCTGGTCAAATCTTGAATATCCATGGCAAAATCATCCTGGGCTCTCACCCTTTCAGCTAACCTCTTAACCTCCGCCCTTACTCCTCTTATCTTGTTTGCAACATTCATAAACAGACTGGCCTCTTTTCTTGTTTCCTCTCCAGCCCCAGCCTTAATGTGATTTTCACAAAGAACCAAAAGATCTTCATCACTGAAGCTAAATAACTCCATCGGGTCAAACACCCTAAACTCTTTTCCATGTTTAGCTCTAATCACCGCCTCTCCAGTATTGTTGTCATAAAACCACTTTTCAAAGTCCTGTAGTTGTTGGGGAAGAGGATCAGCCAATCTTACCCTATTTACAGTCTTTGGTGGTTTGACTCTCAGTACAATCCTTCCTTTGCCTGTCTCCCAATCTTTATCTTTCTTTGACCTTTTTCTTTCAGCTTTCATGTATCCAAACGACTAGAAATTATCATTAAGTCCATTTTTTATTTCCTTCTCAAGAAATAATGCTCTTTCACTTAAGTGAGCATTGATCAAAGGCAAAGTTGCCAAACGTCTCAAATCCCATTTGGGCAAGGTTTTAAAAGCCTTCCTCTTAAGCATATAGCTGATATTTCCTCCTCTTCTTTTGATCATGAACATCTTTAAACTAGGATTGTAGCACCAACTTATGATCTTCTTATTTGCTTCCTTCCTGCTTAAACCCTCCAGATTTTGAAATAAAGGAGTAATTTCTTCCACCTCCTTCTCCTTGACCAACCAATCATTCTTGTCCATTTCAAACACATCAGCATCATCTTCTCCCTTCTTAGCAACATAAATCAGTGGTCGCTCATCAACTTCATAAAATTCTGGTTCTGAATCATAGTCTATCAATTGTTCATCCTCCTCCTCTTCATCAACCAACTCTTTCCCTCTATCAGATACTCCCTCAGTGGTAGCTGTAACAACCACTTCTTCACCAACAATATCTTTATCAAAATCAAACTGCAAGTTTACAAACCCAGCCTCAATAATATCTTCATCATCATTCCTTCCAACATCCTCTCTTGGTATCTCCTGTTCTCCTTCTTCAGTATTTGCTGCTCCAGAAGTACCCTCTCCTACCTTAGATGAAGTACCCACATTCAAGAATGAGTACTTAGATGTATCAGTCAAATCATCTAACTCAGATTGAGTCAGTTGACTAGGTAGGCCGGCTGCAGCTTTCATTTGAGTAATCTCCTCAAACAACTTCTTAATCAATTTATTTTGGTCAACTAACATTCTTTGCATTCCCTCCATCACCTCATCCTTCTGTCTTTCTCTGATCTCCTGATTGGTAAGTTTAGTCTTAATCATACTCAACTCATTCGCCAACGAAGTATTAAGATTACGTATCACATCCTCATCAAGAGTTGCACTATCCTCTCTTCTAGCTGTAAATCCCTCATGTCTATGTTTGGTTCTCCGTTCAGGCTCAACAAAATCAGTTTTCTTCTTGGATCTCCTTTCTTTCTCTACCCTGATCTCCTCTGCTTGTGCATCAATATCCTCTTCAAAATCATAATCTTTTCTTTAGCGTATCTCTTCCTTTTCTTAGTTGCATCAGCTTGCTGCACTCTTGTTTCTTCAGCCCTTTTGCTTTCAGATTCATCAACCCGTCTAATATAATTCCAGCGTTCTGGAGGATACATATTCTCCCAGAGATGAGTGATTTTACCACAAAAATCATGACGGATAGCACAGCAATCAGCAAAAATACGAGGGTTCATCTGCACCAGTCTCTTGATTTCACCATGCTTTGGAACATCAAGAAGAAGATCATCAAAAATCATCTGAAGAAAGCGAGGGTATAACAGCCATTTGTCTTTCTTAACAGCCATCACGTTCTCTGCCATACATGCAAAAATCAGTCTAGCTATGTTTGCCTTCTCCCCTTTACAGCACAGCACCATAGCTTTAGCCCAATCAAGATTAAGTCCATCAGATCCACCTTTACGGTGATCTAAACACATAATAAAAACATGAGCGATATATCTCCACTCCTTAGATAAGAAATACTTTTTGATCTCTTTCCTTGAACCAAAAGCTGGTCCCTCATACCCCATTCGTCTGAAAGCTTGAAACACTTCAGACTCTGTCATATCCACTTCATCTCCAGAATCATCATCTAGTCTAAGAATCCTAGAAACACTCTCAGCAGTGATAGTCACATCATGATCAATAACTTTGGCAGTGATTCTCTATACATCTCCTCTAGTATCGTATTCTGCTGATCTCCAAAAATCTCTAATATGAAGATCATAAATAGTAGGTGAGTGAGAAATAGCATAGGCAATAGGTGATCTCTGAAGCCATCTGATACAGTCACGAAATCCAGCTGCCTTGGGAAGAGTATCGTCTAAAATAGCAGTGATGTTATTCCTCTCATCAAATTTGAGATTTGCCATGATAACCTGAAAAGAAAAACAATTAAATTTGAATGAGAAATAATGAAAATAAGAAAATAAGACTAAAACAAAAGAAACTAGCAGTTTCGGCAAGCGAAACAATAGTTTCGCTCACTAAGACATGATAGTTTCGCTGAACAAAGGCAGTTTCGACAAAGAAAACAAACAGTTTCGACAAGCGAAACAATAATTTCGCTCATTGAAACTTATTATTTTCGCAGAACAAAAAGCAATTTCGACAAGATTAGTATAGATTAAAGAAGTTTCGCAATTAGTTTCTTCAAGCACAAACATAGTTTCGCTGTTACAGATTAGTTTCGCTGTTCAGAAGAAAACAAGATCAAGCGAAACTGTGCAAGATAAAGACCAGACATTGCGAAATTAAAGAAAATATGGCGAAACTGTTAAGTTCGCCCGGACAGCATAACTTTACAGTTTCGCTGAAAAGAAGAGAACTTTCGTTCAGTTTCGCAGAAGAATCAGTAGTTTCGCTGAAAGAACAGCGAACCCACCGAAGAGTCACAATCCAAATTACTTAAATGAAGATGATTTTAACCAGATTAAAAGATGAATCAAGGTTCGAAACTCACATGCGAAGCAAATAACACTAATTATCAGTCCAAAACACAAACACAGATCAAAATCGCCAAGAAAAGTCACGGAGAAACCCTAAGAACTACACTGAACGATTTTGCGAAATTATGAGAAAAATTTCGCAAACATGACTTAAATAGCAAATAGTTTCACAGACAGCGAAACTATAAATTCGCCCGGCGAATTTACAGTTTCGCCCAGTGAAACTGTAATTTCGCTAGGAGATAACTAGTTAACAACTTATTAGCAAACCTAGCGAGATTGCAGTTTCGCTTTGCGAAACTATTAGCGAAAGAATAATTTCGCCACCAAAATTTATTTAATTTTAATTAATTAATTTTTTTAATAATTTTTTTATTATTATTATTTTTTTATTATTAATCAATAAGAAGCACATCACATAATGAGATCTAAAATAATCAGAGATCACATTCTCTAAATATTTATGAACATAAAGATGATCAAAAATCATCTACCAGCCATGAGATCATACTGAATACAAGATCTGATCACAATCTGCACAGAAACAACTGAAATTAGAACAAATCAATAACGATTGCTGATATAATTGTCCACTTAAACTCATGCCTTATCCTTTTTCAACAAACAGCTTATGATTCGTTTAAGGTTCGATTAGATGCTTTAGAATGTTAGGACCCCACAATCATTTGGTAAAAACCCTCACCCAACCTCAGGATTTCTTGAATTATGAATCAATCTTCATAGAACAAGGCTTGTGCGTTAGTGTGCAAATGATTATAAACAGAATATTTCATTCTGAGAGAAACTCATCGATAAGATGATTTGACATAATTATATCAAAATGGTGAGAGCTCCAGATCTATACTCACGTATAACAGAGGAGATAACCATTTGAACATGTGCTGATGAGAGCTCCAGGTCAGTACTATCGTACAGCAGAGGAGATCATCACTCCAGGTCAGTACTCACGTACAGCAGAGGAGATAAGCACAGACACACGACACCTTAACACCAAACATACCAGCTGTGGTTCTGGGTGATGACATAACAAAACAAAATGGACGAAAGATTCATTCTCAATCCAATTTTTGTCAGGACTCAGTTTTTGTGCAAGCCAAAACAATTGTGTAAATCCAGACATTCTTAAGCATGATGTTTAATTTAATCATAAAGCTGCTGTCTACTTTATTCATCAGGCTGAGTCTATCAAGCATATCGTTAAAGAATCTGATCAATTTGCTTTTTAAAAAAAATAATGTGAAACAGAATCCAGTATCAGTTACTATCATTTCTCATTGAAGGACCGGTCATGTATATAAAAATACTTAGAGAATATACAATCATTTCTCATCATGTTAAATTCCGATCTCAGAACTATGAAATTACTCCCCCAAATTTTTATTTTCATATTTCTATTATTATAAGTTAATCAATTTTTATTTATAGTTTTTTTTATTATTATTTTTTTTTAAATCAAAGAAATAGAAAATGAAAATTTAAAAAGATATTAACCCGAGCATAGAAATCAATTCATAAAAACGAGGTTTATCAAATGTTTTTGTGAAAAGATCAGCTTTTTGATTTTTTGTATCGATGGGTATAATATCAATGAAACCCTTTTCTTGAGCATCACGAATCGCATGAATTCGTGTTTCGATATGCTTGGTCCGGGAATGATGAATGGGATTTTTAGCAATTCCAATGGCAGCTTCATTGTCACAAAATAAAGGTGTATGGAGAAAATTAATCCCATAATCAATCATTTGGTGTTGGATCCATAGAACTTGAGAACAGCAGCTTGAAGCAGCAATATATTCAGCTTCCCCTGTAGAAAGAGAAACAGTAGTTTGTTTCTTGCTCTGCCAGGATACCAAACAATTTCCCAAATATTGACATCCGCTAGACGCAGATTTTCTGTTTAACCTGCAATCATTGGAATCACTATCAGAGTAAGCATGTAGATCAAAATTCCCACCATATGGATACCACAATCCTAAACGAGACGATCCTTTGAGATAACGAAATATTCTTTTGACAGCTTTCTCATGCGATTCCTTAGGGGCCGACTGATATCTAGCACAGTAACCAACAACGAAAGTGATATCAGGACGACTTGCAGTAAGATACATGAGAGAGCCAATCATAGATCTAAAAAGATGTGGATCAACTGGTTTTCCATTTTCATCCGGAGTGAGACCAGTCTGAGCCGTAAAGGGAGTCATCTCTGTAGAAGCATCATCCATCTTAAATTTCTTCAAAATATCTTTAATATACTTCTCCTGATGAATAAGAATTCCTTCTTGCTGTTGTTCAACTTGCAATCCAAGAAAGAAACACATTTCACCCATCATACTCATTTCAAACCTTTGGCTCATAACTTCTTCGAACTCTCTACACAATTGAGAATTTGTAGATCCAAAAATAATATCATCAACGTACACTTGGACAAATATCATTTCACTATTCACCTCTCTTTTGAATAAAGTCATATCAATGGTACCACCAGAGTAACCATTGCTTAGAAGATATTGCGTAAGAGTCTCATACCAGATTCTGGGTGCTTGATGAAGACCATACAAAGATTTATCAAGTTTATACACTTTATCAGGAAAATCAGGATCCTCAAAGCCTGGTGGTTGACACACATATATTTCTTCATCAATGTCTCCGTAGAGAAAAGCACACTTCACATCCATCTGGTAAACTTTAAATTGTTTATGAGCAGCATGAGCAAGAAATATTCTGATTGCTTCAAGACGAGCAACTGGAGCAAAGACTTCTATATAATCAATTCCTTCTTCTTGAGTGAAGCCTTGCACTACAAGTCTAGATTTGTTACGCGCCACCACTCCCCGATCATCTGGTTTGTTCTTAAACACCCATTTTGTACCAATTGGATATTTGTTAGGAGGTAAATCAACTAAGGTCCAAACCTTAAGCTTTCTGAACTGTTGAAGTTCCAATTGCATAGATTCTACCCAACAAGGATCTTGTAGAGCAGCATGAACATTTTTCGGGACAATTTGAGAGATGAAGCATGAGAAAAGACAAACATTAATTAGACCAGATTGACTTCGCGTGCGAACACCATCAGAAACAGATCCAATCACATTGTCAAGTGGATGATCTTTCAGAGTTTTATAATCACTTGAAGAAGGAAAGATGGTTGAAGAAGTATCACCCATAACTGGTGAAAGATTAGATGAAGGTGAGTCAATGATAGGTGATGGATCAGGTAAAGGAGAAGATGTAGGAGGTAAAGAATCAGATGATGGAGCCTGATCAGGCATTGGAGACGAAGAGCTGACATCAGTTGATACAGCATCATTTACTAACGTGGTAGATTGAACAGACGATGGAGATGATGAAATAATATTTGTTTGAGTAGTTGGAATTGATGTATCATCATCGAAAACTGGCAGATTAAACGAATTGAACACCGTATCGGAGTCAAAGAACCATGCAGGTTCAGATTTAACTTCAGAAGGATTGGATTCCTGCCAATCAACATAGAATGACTCTTGAACAATACGTGTTCTCTTGTTATAAACCCGGTACGCCTTTTGTGAAGAAGAGTATCCAACAAAATAACACTCGTCAGAAACAGCACCAAATTTTGTCTTTTGAGATTGAGTATTCAAAAGAGTACAAGAACAGCCAAATGGTCGAAAGAAATCAATTAGTGGCTTCCTCTTATGAAAAAGTTCATAAGGAGTCTTCACTTTATCTTTCACAATTAACACCCTGTTTAGAACATAAGATGCACAATTGACAGCTTCAGCCCAGAAAATAATTGGTAATGAGGATTCTATCAGCATTGTACGAGCAGCTTCCACGAGAGTGCGATTCTTTCTTTCCGCAATACCATTCTGCTGGGGTGTTCTTGCAGCACTAAATTGTCTCACAATCCCTTTTTGAGCACAAAATGAATCGAGAATCTGATTTTGAATTTAGTGCCGTTGTCACTTCTTAGTCCCATAACTCTTCTCTTACTGATTGATTCGATAGAAAGAATTAATTTCTGCAATTCCTCTGCAACTTCGCCTTTGTGTGCAAGAAACCTCACCCATGAATATCTTGAGAAATCATCTGTAACAACAAGACAAAAAGATTTTTTAGCAATTGATTTAACACTAATTGGCCCAAATAAATCAGTATGTAACAACTCAAGAGGACTAGATATGCTATTTAAAAGTTTGGGCTTATGAGGTTTCTTATGTTGTTTCCCTTTGGCACATGCCATGCATTTTTCATTAACAGAAAAATCTTTTAAAGGAAGTCCTCTAACAAGATTGTTCTTTACTAATTTATTAATTATCTTAAAATTGACATGGCCTAAACGACGATGCCACAAGAGTGACTCAGAGGTTGATGCTTTTGAGAGAAGACAAGTTGCAGTAGCCTTTGACTCGTTTGAATTCATATCAAGAAGATATGTATCATGTTTCCTTGGAGCACGCATGAGAATTAAATCATCAGGAATGACAATCTCTGATTTTAAAAATAAACATTCGTCAGATTTAAATAGAACAGGAATGTCTTTATAGCAAATTTGAGAAACACTCAGAAGATTAAAAGCCAATTCAGGAACATGGTTGACTTTTTCTAGAGTAAGAGAACCATTGGTAACTTCTCCTTGTCCAATCATTTTTCCACCCTTCTTATTTCCAGCAAACGCCACATATCCTCCATCTATAATCCGATAATTGGTCAACAAATCCTTTAATCCCGTCATATGCTTGGAACACCCGCTATCAACATGCCATAAACTGTTTACAATCTTTGATGAGGATTCCTCATATGGAAGTCCCATTACCATCCTTTCAGCAGCTAAAGCTTTATCACACATGCATAGTGGAGTACTTGATTTCCTTTCCTCAACAGTAGCAGCAACATCATCCTTCTCTTTTCCTATCTCATCTTTTGAATTTCTTTTCTCACTTGAACCTGCAGTTTCCTCTTTCCCATCTCCATCTGCCTTTTCTTCTTTCTCATTTACTGAAGACTCGTTTTCTCTTTTGAATTCCTTGAACAGCACAAATCCATCTTCACCAACTTCCACTTCATTACCTTCCACAATCTCAGCAACTAACGCATGATTTATCTCAGTTCTTGTTTCTTCCACCTCTGCACTCCAATCAAAGTTCGAGATCAAGGCCGACTCCTTTTTTAGATTCACTTCTTCCTTTTCTTTCTCTGCTGTCAATCTTGGTACTCCAGTGTTACTAGGATCTGTGACAATTGGTAATGGACATTCACGTTTAAAATGTCCCAATTGTTTACAATTAAAGCACCTCAATTTTGACTTAACAAATCCCAGTTTTGAGGTAGATGATTGACCACCAAAGTTCTTTCGTCCTGTTCTTTCCATGAATCTCCGGGCTCTTAAAGTTAACATCGCCATTTGCCATTGAATGTCAGTTTCTTCTAAATCATCAGGATCAACCTGATACATGTCCTCCATAGTCATTCCTTTACCTTTCAGTTCTCCAGCAACAAGAGCTTCATAGCTCTGAACAAACATTCCAAAAAGAGCCATTGTTTCAGATGGAATTGAAGTTTCAGCATTGACCTTAGAATTTCCCAATTCTTTTCCAACATGACTGTTACCACTCGAGAAATTACTTGTATTGCTCCCTCCTTGAATTGGATTTTGAATATGAGAGTTTGCAGCGGATGACAACAAAGCAGCATTTTGAGAAAAACCAGATGTGGGCATCATAGTCTGGTTAAATTCTCTTCTTTTCATATCCAACTCAAAAGATTTCAACTTGTTAATGATATCCATCAGCTTGTAATCTGTAAAACCTCTTTCTTGTTTAAGCATTCTCACTTGAAGACTCCACTGTGGTGGAAGAGAATCGAGAAGCCTATTAACTTGTTCACTGTTGGAGAGCCTTTCATCATACTTCTTTAGAGTGCTTGAGACGGTTAAGAAACGGTTTGTAAGATCTGTCAAACTTTCATTCTTGTATCCTACAAATGAATTGAACTCCTTTTCAGCCTGAATACTCTTGTCTTTTACCAAATATGCATTCCCATCATAGAATTCACAGAGAGCATCGTAAAGGGATTTAGCATTTTTATGCTCTGCAAAACGGTTGTAGATGTCTGGAGCCAAACAGAGAGTTAGAGCACCAAAAGCCTTTTGATCACGATCAATCAATTTCAGATCTCTTTTAGTATAGGAAGACGGGTCTTTGTTCTGAGAAACAACATCACCAACAGTAACCGTAGGTATGTGAGGACCAGAAATAATCGATTCCCATTGATTATGATCAATGTAGAAGAAGAAAGCTTTGAGACATCTCTTCCAATCTTCAAAATTATCTCCATTAATGAGTCTTGGAGGTCTATTAGGAGCAACACTTTCAAGATCAGCAAGTGTAAGAGTAGTTAATTTCGACATGATAGTTTCGGCAGAAGTGTTTATAATTTCGCTGACAAATTCGCAGAAAAAGGTGACTTGGATAACAGTTTCGCTGGAAAAGTACTTTCGCTGACAATTTCGCAGAAGCTGACACTTTCGCTAGCAATTTCAGCAGTACTTTCGCCTGAACAGAGACACCACTTGCTTAGTTTCGCTGCTAACTTCGCACGAAACAAGCTTGAACTTTCGTTCAAAAATAAATTCGGCAGCAATTTCGCTTGTTGATTGGTCACAAGCACTAATGAACTTTCGTTCAAGGAATTAGTTTCGCAGAAACTCTAGAAAACAACTTCAGATCCAAGATAACTCATAATTTCGCTAAAAGATGATGACAGTTTCGCTGTAAGAACAATAATTTCGCTGGTCGATCTCAAAACCCTTTTTCACCTCAAAATCAATCTGAAATCATCCAAAACTCAATGAATTTGAGATCTGATGATTGTAGAATCTTCCTCAATAAAAAACAAGCATAATTCAATCAATTTCCATGCTAAAAACAGCTGATAATCCAATGAAAATTGATTGAAACTAAATATTGACCAAAACCACAAAAACTCAACAAATCAAGAGCACTAAGGCTCTGATACCATATTGTTGGTCCATGTGATCGAACAACAGTACAATTGAAGTGATGAATTGCTCAATATCAAACATTCATGCTAAACAACAACAATTGAGAAGATAGAAGAGAAATCTAACACATATTTGATACTCAAATGAACAATAGCAATCAATAACATCAAGCACAATAGTATTTCTGTGTGAAAACTGCTTAGAATTGGTAGCTTGCAACAATGATCCACGATTAGGGTTTTGCAAGCTTACCTTACAAAGAGAATTGACAAAAGTATATATAGCAGTCATAGTTTCGCTGACAGTTTCGCTACCAGCAAAACTGTCATGCCGAAACTATAGTTTCGCCAGGCAGAACACAAGTTCGCCGGGTAAACCAAAACAGCAAACTGTGAGCGAATGTATAGATTCGCTCACAGTTTCGCTGGACTGCCCAAAACAACTAATTACTAAAAACATACAAAAGGAAACTAAGAGAAGTCCTATTATAATGTAAAGTAAACAACTATACTAAAGTGAGTCCAACCTAACATGATCTTCAAACTTGATGTGTAACCATTCAAACAATCATAAACCCAATTAATCAACTCAATAACAACTCATTAATGAAATATTAGACATTACAAATCACAAACAATCCATATCATTTCATTAATCAATTCATATTACATCATAGTCAGACAGACAAGAACTATTACATTACAAATCATGATCTAGGGACATACATGCATCAACAAAAACAAATAACACACACACAAAATCCCGGTTTTACTTGAAAAATTTTACCTAATGGCACGAAGCTACTTGGATTGGCATCCTTCATTCGATCCCATTTTCAATTTAATTATAGGTTTTGAAAACAACTTACCCACTTCTCTTAAACTTTGGCTCTGACACCAACTTGTAAGGCCTCGTTCCCGGGAAGCCTCATAGTTGGTTAATCATAGCATAAAATCATTTTAATAACAAAACAATGCAGCAGAATATAATAAACTGTTAGATCTAGAAAGGCTGGTGCAACTAAAACCAAATCACTTAGACTATTTTTGGGTGCAACTAATAAATGACTTCCGAAGCTAAGTGTGGAACTTCCGAAGCAAATGGAGTTCTTCCGTAAACAAAGTGCAAGATCATCTTCCGAAGAAAAACTCCAACTTCCGAAGACCAAGTATTCACTTCCAAAGATTCAAGACTTAGAAGAAAAGATAAGAAGTCAACTTCCGAAGTATGAAGATATGAAGAAGTCCTCAAGCCTTGGAAAAAGTAGCATCTTTCGAAGTATAAGTGGCTTCGGAAGAACTTGTTCTTCCGAAGCCAACTAACCTTCGGAAGACAATACTATAAACCAGTAGACATAAGTATGGTCTCTTTGACACTCCACTGCAGACCTCTAAGATACTGCATGGTGTTTTCTCAAAAGCCATGTAGTTGACCATACTTTATTCCACTATTTACATTTAACAGTTAGTACAGTTTCCAACTTTAGTTTGTGACAAAAGGTAAGTCATGGACGTGTCATGACTACCATATCGTAGATAATACTTTATCTAAGATACCTTAACTTTAGCATTGTAGTATATGCTTTAGTCGTAGGTTTCCAGCTGGTATCAAAGTATATCCAGCTGTAGGATCTAGTATATATAGTTTCTCATTGTAACTCATGCAACATGCTTGTAAGAGTCTTGTAATACTTTGAGTTGAGAAGTAATATATACAAGTGCCTTGAAAATTATCTCTTTGTGTTCTTAGCTACTTAGTATATTATTATCAACTCTTAGAAGAGATTCTACTTCATCAGATCCGAGTGTGTGACAAGTGAGTATTTAGAGAAAAACTAAGTGTTTAAGTGACAAAAACCGATCCTGCAATTGGTATCAGAGCATTTTAGGCTCTTGATTATGAGATTTTACCATCCTAATCAACCTGTTTTTCACTCCTCCTTACACCACACTCAAAATGGCCCTCAACAAGTCTGAAGTAGAGATGGGGACGATGACTAAAGCACCCATCATCACCCCTGAAAACTTCAGGTCATGGAGCAGACGCATGGAAGGCTTCATCAGGTATCAAGACAGCAAGATGTGGCAATCTATTATTAATGGTCCGTACAAAGCAAAGGTGGCAGCACCAGGTGGAAATGGTGCCATGATAGAGAAAGTCGTTGAAGACTACTCTGATGAGGACCATAAGAAGCTGGACATTGACAGCAATGCAATGACTGTTCTCATGACTGCAATACCCAACTCCATCATAGTGGGGTTTGAGCATTGCAAGTCAGCCAAAGAACTGTTTGATGCACTTGCTCATATGTACTCTAGCTCCAATGACTCCAAGAAGGACTCACTGAAGCAGCAGTTTGAGAACTTCACCTACATTGCTGGAGAGACCCTCAGCCAGCAATACTTCAGGTACATGGACCTTATTTCTTCCCTTCAGTCTATAGGAATTGCCCTTGAAGTTAGAGACCTCACAAGAAAGTTCATGAGTGCACTCCCTAATGAGTTGACGTTCTACTGTGTCTCTATCAAGAGGACAAAAAACCTAAACACCCTCACCATGACTGAACTTTATGGCATCCTTGATGGATATCGTTTAGAGATGGAGAGCAAGAGAGGCCATCAGACAAGCAGACCCTTAAGTCTTCCTGCTAGCAACGCTTTAATGGTTGCTGAAGGCTCAGGACCCACCTTCTCATGAGTCAAAGAGTGATGCAACCATAAAGACCATCACAGGGAAGAACCAGGTAATTTTACCCACTCCTACCGGTGATGATCAACCCCTGACCACCAAATCCAGAAGAAGCAGAGCTAAGGCAGCCAGAAAAACTGCCAAGAAAGTGGCTGAGTCAAAGATGAAGATAGACCCGAAGCAAAAGGATGTATTCATCTCAGCTGGATTCCAGGTGGTAGGAAACTTTGATTCAGGAAAGGAGTGTAGTACCAGCACTCCTGTCCTACCAAAGGATCAGAAGTTAAAGGGAAAGGTTGCTGATGAAGAGAAAAAGAACAAGAAACAACAATCCTCAAGTTCCCAGAAAATTAACATTGCATGCATAATGTGTGGTCTGCAAAACCACATGGCCAAAGATTGTTACTACAATCCTGCTAGCACACATTATGCAAATAATGTTAAAAGAGAAGGATTCAGGGAAGGTTTCTCATTTGGACCTTATCAAATGGTTCAAGTGATGAAAAAGGGAAAGCTTGTTTCCGAAGCAAGGTTACTTTCGGAAGAAAGTCCTTATTCCGAAGGGAAAATGGCTTCGGAAGCAAAATCTATCAAGACTCAAAAGAATAAAAGAGTCCCCTTGAAACCATCCCAGAAGAAGACTACTTTGGAAGAAAAGGTGGTGAAGGCTTCTTCTGAAAAGAAAGAAGCTTTGGAAGATCACCATGCTGCAAAAGCTTCAACAAGCTCATCCTCTATGATCAACCAAGGGATGGAATGGAAGATCAAGGAAGATGTTGCAGCCCAAACCTCTTCTTCAAAGACATCCATTGAACCCCTATGCATAAATTTTGGTTCAATTATGTCACTATCTTTGGAAGAACCCAAGACCAACAAGGCTTGGGTTTCCAATCAAAAATAATCATCTTATCTTATGTGCAGGGACATCCATATGACAAGAATAACAATGTTTGGATTGTGGATAGTGGATGCTCCAGGCACATGACAGGGAACAGATCTTTCCTTCAATAATTTCAACATTATGATGGAGGTCTTGTCCAGTTTGGAGGTGAGGCCGGACGATATATTTCTGGCAGAGGATGTATATCCTATGGAAAATTAAAAGTTGACAAAGTTCACTTTGTTAAACAGCTTGAACACAACCTGTTAAGTGTTTCTAAGTTCTGTGATCAAAAGCATCAAATGCTCTTCACAGAACATGAGTGCATTATCCTCAAACCCGGGTTGACAATTCCTCAGGAATTGGTGCTTCTTAGATCTCCCAGGAAAAGGGATATGTACAAGCTTGATATGAACAATGCTTCCCCAATGGGTGAAGTATCATGCTTTCTTTCCAAAGCTGATGGTGATGAGTCAACACTATGGCATAAACGAATGTGTCATGTAAATTTTAAGACAATGAATAAATTGGCTAAAAATAACTTGGTACATGGTTTGCCTAAAAAGGAATTTTCTACAAAGATAACTATGTTGCATGCCTGAAAGGAAAGCAACACAAGGGATCTCATAAATCCAAAGTTGTAACTCCATCACCACTCCATTACACTTATTGCAAATGGATTTATTTGGTCCTACAAGTATAATGAGCATTGGAAGGAAATCATACTACCTTGTGACTGTTGATGATTTTTCAAGATTTACATGGGTATTCTTTTTAAGAACTAAAGATGAAACTGCTGAAACTTTAAAATCTTTTATTCTTAATATAGAAAATGAAATTGATCAGAAGGTTAAAATAACTAGAAGTGATCAAGGGACTGAGTTTAATAACCACATTCTTGACTCATTCTGTAACTCAAAAGAGATTGCCAGACAATATAGTGCTCCTAGAACTCCTCAACAAAATGGTATTGCTGAGAGGAGGAACAGGACACTTATTGAGGCTGCTCGGACCATGTTAGCTGATTCAAAGCTGCCTCTAACATTCTGGGCAGAGGCAGTCAGCACTGCATGTTATGTGCAGAACAGGGTTCTTGTAGTTAAGCCACATGGAAAAACCCCTTATGAGATATGGAACAAGAGGCCACCGTTCATTGGCTTTCTAAGGTCCTTTGACAGCAGGTGTACCATACTTAACACAAAAGACAATTTGGCAAATTTGCTGAAAAGTCGGATGATGCTATCTTTGTTGGATATTCTTCTAACTCTAAAGCTTATAGAGTTTATAACATCAAAAATCAACAATTTGAGGAATCTTTCAACATTGTAGTTAATGAGCACACTCCTTGTGTTAGGGGAAATAGCCCTGACCATATCTTTGATTTAGAATAGTTTCCAAACTATTCTAAACCATCTTGTGAGAATGTTTCAGCTAGAACAGGTGCTCAAAGTGATTCAGATGAAGACCAACTGGTTGAGCTACCCAGGCCTATTCCAAGTTCTCCAAGAGCTACAACAAATCAAGCTCCCACTATTGGCAGATCTAATAGTATGACTATCTCAAAAGATAGTGGAGCTTCAACCAGTGATTCACCTGTTGACCCTCAAACCTCATTAGGTGACATTGCACAACACCAAGCTGATGGAAGTAGCATCTTGAAGGAACATGCAACTGTTAATGCTGCTTCACAACCAACAAATGATGATGTTTCTCATTCATTCAATCACTCCTCATTGAATGAGTTTGAAACAACAGCTGGACCAAGTGTTCAAGCTCCTGAGCAAAATATGTCCAATCTGGATCTATCTTTACAGTTGGAGGTAATTCCTAGACTTAAGATTCATAACACTCATCCAACTGAAAACATCATAGGGGATGTCTCTGAAGGTGTGAGAACAAGAGCACAAACTCACAATGGGAATGTCTGCTTGTACTCATGCTTTTTATCCCATATGGAACCCAAGAAGGTCGAAGATGCCTTGAAAGATCATAGCTGGGTTGAATCAATGCAAGAGGAGCTGCTTCAATTCAAGAGACAAAAGGTTTGGAACCTATGTCCGCTACCATTTGGTCAAGTACCTATAGGCACAAAATGGGTTTTCAGAAACAAGAGAGATGATAGAGGCTTGATCATCAAGAACAAGGCAAGACTGGTGGTTCAAGGATACACTCAAGAGGAGGGAATCGATTATACTGATGTCATTTCACCTGTTGCAAGACTTGAGGCAGTTAGGATCTTCCTTGCTTATGCTGCATCCAAGAATTTCACTGTCTACCAGCTTGATGTCAAGTGTGCCTTTCAATATGGGGATATAGATAGAGAAGTCTATGTGTGCCAGCCTCCAGGATTTGAAGACCCACAACACCTCAACAATGTGTGCAAATTGGATAAAGCTCTATATGGGCTGCACCAAGCACCTAGGCTGTGGTATGAGACTTTGTCTTAGTTTCTCCTGAAGAATGGTTACACTAGAGGTACCATTGATAAGACTCTTTTCATAAGAAATTCTTGAAAGGAAATCTTGCTCGTTCAAGTCTTTGTCGATAACATCATATTTGGTTCCTCAAATGACCAAATGTGTAAAGACTTTGAGAGCATTATGAAGAAAAAGTTTGAGATGACTTCCATGGGAAAAATGGACTTTTTCCTTGGAATTCAGGTGAAGCAAATGAAGGAAGGATTTTTCATCAATCAATCTAAGTATGTCAATGACATCTTAGAAAGATTTGACATGAAAGATTGTAAGCCAGCCAAAACACCCATACCTAGAAACCATAATCTCTGCCCTGACTCTAAGGGGAAGGATACTGATCAACATCAGTATAGAGCAATTATTGGTTCTCTGATGTATCTCACAACAAGTAGACCTGATATCATGTTTGCAACTTGCATATGTGCAAGATATCAGGCTGCTCCAAAGGTGTCTCATCTAGTTACTGCCAAGAGAATCCTTAGATACCTCAAAGGAGAACCTAAATTAGGTCTCTGGTATCCAAGGAACAGCAACTTCAATCTCTATGGCTACTCTGACAGTGACTATGGTGGCTGCAATATCAACAAGAAATCAAAATCAGGTGGATGTCAATTTCTTGGAGGAAGGATCATCTCATGGCAATGCAAGAAGCAATCCTGTGTCTCAACATCAACTGCTGAAGCTGAATACATTGCTGCTGCTAATTGCTGTGCTTAGCTGTTGTGGATTCAGAACTAGATGATAGACTACGGATTCAACTTCATGAGCACTCTTATCCACATTGACAACAACAGTGCTATCTCCATTACTAAAAATCCAGTGAAGCACTCCAAGACAAAGCATATTGATATCAGGTACCATTTCATTAGAGATATTCATGAGAAAAATCTAATTAAGCTAATCAAAGTTGACTCAAATGAACAATATGCTGACTTGTTCACCAAAGCTTTTGATGAACAAAGATTCAAGTATCTTATTACAGCTATTGGGATGATAAACATTGATTAGTCTATCTCATTTGAAAACATTTTTATTGTGTAAAGTCTTGTGTCAAAACAATCTAAGCCCTGTTACGAAAGGTCCTTCTCTAAAATTTTCACTAAGTATAAATTCTTCTGAAGAGGAATTAACCCTCGGAAGATGTTTTACATATCTTCCGAAGCAAATTCCTCCCAGGATAATTTTTTTCTCGGAAGAGTTTTTAGTCTCGGAAGAAGCGATTGATTGCATATCAGATCTACTTCCGAAGCTTATAAAACTCTCCATTCGAAAAGCAAATTTTACTCTCGGAAGTAAGAGCTTTACCTTCGGAAGTAAAATTGCCTTCGGAAGAAAATTACCTTTGGAAATACTTTATACTCGGAAGAAAGACTTTACTGTGTAACGATAATCTTTTGGGCCCCACTTTGTAAAAAGTAAAGATTTTGTTAATGATGTCAGATTATTTAAATGGACTAAACCTTACCGCCCATGTCACATCATCCACTGAAACATCCCGTCACCTTATCCAAACCCCCTAAACCGCCATTTCACCCATTTAAATAACCCCGACTAATCACTTTCATCTTTTTACCAAATTTACTGCCCTAAAAGCTTTCTTCGTCCCCAATTCACCCAATTCCGAACTTATCTTCCTACAACTTTCTCAAATGGCACTTAATCCTCAGCACAACCAAGTCGCACTCCTTGATTCTTCAAGGGATGTTGACTTCTCTGGTATCATTTCCTTTCTTACCCAATTGTCCTATTACACCGCTCTGACTGTTAACCCTACCGTTTACTCAAATCACATGGCTGAATTTTGGGCCAATGGTCAGATTGAAACCCTAAATAGGATTCGGGTAATAAGTTCGAGCATTTGTGGCCAGGAGTTGGTCATTTCCGAACAACTCATCAAGGAGCATTTGTAGCTTCATGATGAGGGCGCTCCTACAAAGTTCCCCAAGACAGATTTGGACAACACCTATATCCAAATGGGATATGGTGGAGATGTAAGCAGGTCTACTGTCTACAAGTTTAACTTCTCTTACAACTGGAAGTACATGCTGCATGTTGTTCTCCATTGCTTGTCAAACAAATCTTAGGGATGAAATCAAATTCCATATGAACTAGGGTGCCTAGTTCATGGATTGGTGAGAAGCCTCCGCTTTAATTATTTAAGGTTTGTGCTGACTAATCTCATGGGGAATCTCCAGCGGGACACATTCTTCATGTATCCAGGTTCCTTCAGCACATAATCAACTGTGAGTTGGACCAAAGGTAGCTTGTCTGTGCAGCTGCTCTGATTGTCCCTCAAATGAGGCCGACCATCTTCAAGACTTTGAAGAGAGTGTCCACCAATTTCACCAGAAGACATACTGCACTTCTTCCAGGTATGACTGAGCCAATGGCTCCTAGTGACATCCCTGTTAACCCCACAG
This sequence comes from Flaveria ramosissima, assembly GCA_025215565.1. Classification (NCBI taxonomy): domain Eukaryota; kingdom Viridiplantae; phylum Streptophyta; class Magnoliopsida; order Asterales; family Asteraceae; genus Flaveria; species Flaveria ramosissima. Next base: position 70,116,606 of record CM046046.1, on the reverse strand, counting down.
GTGATGAACCCACACCAGAAACTACCTTCACATTGCCAAATTTACCTTCTCACCTCATCACTATCACATACCAAAGACACCCCAAACGAACCCTTGTTCAATCTTCTCTGATTGAACAAGCTCCTCCTGTTCAATCCAAAAAGACTAGAGTGGAACAATGGGCTCCCACTCAGTCTGAGGTCTCACCATCCTTCATAATTGACCTCAATATGGGTCTTGAGTCTCCTCAGTCTCAGACCCATGAGCCCAAAACCCAAGCTGTAAACCCTCAGGGTGAGTCTCTATACTCCCCTGAGCAGCCAAAAAGGGATAGCCCCACTATAGGCTCAATTCCATTAGACATTGACCAAGGTCCCGGGTCATTAGGCTTAACCTCTATATCCTTTACTGACCTATTAATAGGAACTGATGAAGAGATTATGTCTCTTCAGGGCAATGAAGTTGATCCAAAACACCCTATCAAGGATCAACAGAGCCTAGAGGTACCTCTTATCTTTAGCCCCCATCAGCAAGCCTTTACTGAGGTGAGTCCCACTGATGTGGAGGGTACTCATGTAGATTCAGCTGCCACTACTGAAGGAGTCTCAATGGACCTTCAGGACAGTGGTAACATCACTGAGACTAAATCTATGACAACCATGTCCTTTGATGACTCTGAAAGAGACATCATTGAGCAAGGGAAACCAGCTGCCAAGAAACCACATCTGGTGGTGAGGATGAACATACCAGGGATATTACCTCATCTCCCTATGATTCTTCAAAAGAAGATGAGGGAAGACTGCAACTCACCATTGAAGACCTACTTTCTAAATTCTCAAACCTTGAATCTAAGGTTAGGACTTTAGAGGATAGGTCTGTCACTCAGCAACTTGAGATTGAAAATCTCAAGGCCAAACTAGCTAAGAAACAAGTTGAGAGGTCTGTTAGGCATGTACCAATTCAGGTTTCATTGACCTCTTCCTCTAGCTCATCAAGCTCTCAAGATGATGCTACCAAAAAGGAGGAGAGTGTTCAGGGACAAAGACAAAGACAAGAGCAACCATAGAGTCAAGCTCTTACTTCTTTAAGTTCAAGATACCCCATTCAACAAGCTTAAGTTTTTCCTGAGCCTCCTCCAGTTGTGATTCAAGTGGATCAAAGGATGCTCCAAGATCTCAACAGGTTCTTCAACAAGTTCCTGATGGAATCTCTCATTGAACAGCCAAGTCCTGACTTGTCTGTGATTTACTTTGGAGCTCAAGAGCTTCAGAGGCTGAATGCACCTTCTACTACTGTTGAAGAAGTTGGTCAACCTAAGGTCCAAGTGGAACCTGAGATTAATTTTGAAGGGGAAACAAGGACTGATGGCCCAACAACTGAGACAGTTGGGACAGAGAGTGCATTCTCACAGACTTCCGAAGCACAAGTCAAAGCCTCGGAAGAACAACTTCAATCTTCTGAAGCTGAGATTGTAGCTGCGGAAGGACTATTCTTTTTTTCCAATGATCTAATAGTCACAGATGCAATCCTAGAACTTGCATCTGAGGTTAATAGGGAGGATTTTCTCACCCAACCTAGCTCAAACATCATCATTAACTCCAGCTCCCATTTCCACCACTCAACTTGAACCTTCCATCCAAGAACCCCCAAAGTCTAGCACTTTCAAAGATGTCAAAGGAAAGAGGAAGATGACTGAGGAAGAGCTTCAGAAGGAAGCAAGGTTAAAGAAGCTCAAAAGAAAAGGTAGACTTCCAACTGGGAAGTTGCTAGCTGCTAGTAGCAAAGCAGCTGCAGCCAACCAGGAGGTTGTCAACAACAGAAGAAGAGTGGAAATCATTGGCAGACTCGTCAATTTAGGAGCTGTGAATGAAGATGTACTCCCGCTACCATTAGAGGAGTTAGTTGAGTTAGAAAAGGCAACTTTGCTGAAAATTCAGCAAAAGGAAGAAGCAGCAAGGTTGGCCATAGAGGAAGAAAGGGAGAAGGAGAAAAGAGAACCTGATCAGCAGCTTAGGAGGAAAAGGATAACTTTCCTAACCTCCAGGGGTTTCTCTCTAGAAGAACTATCTCTACATGACAATGATACGATCTTATGGCTCTGCAACAAAGAGCAAGATCAAATGGAGAAGGAGAGAAAGAAAGCAGCTAAGGAGAAGCTAAGGTTAAAGAAGAAGAAGAAAGAAGAAGCAGGACTCGCTGCTGCTAGAAAGATAGGTGAAAAGGCCTGGATGAAAGACTATCTCCGGGCTCATAGCTTCTCTGGCAGGCAGGTGGGTCCTATGTCTGAGAACACCCTCCAGCGACATGTCAGTGACATAAAGGCTGACATTCGCTCGGGGAAGAGGAAGGAGATGTATAGAAGGGGACAGTGGATGATCTTCAAACCAACCACTCAACCCCAACCTCAAACCCAACCACAACCTGAACCAATTCCTTTCCCATTCCCCATCAAAACTGAACCAACCTCTGAGCCTTACACCCCTAAACCTACACCATCAACCCTACCAACCTCCTCACCTCAACCACCTAAACTACCCATCCTCCAACCCAAAACACTTGCCAGAACCCAAACACCATAGCCTACCCAACAACCTCCCAAACCATCCCTTCAGCCTTCCAAACATCTCTCCTTAAAGGAGTTCAAGGCAATCAAGACAAAGCTCATTAACTGCATAACCCTGAGCAATATCTCTTGTGAGGAGGAGTCTGTCAAACTGACTTATGTTGATGGATCCTCATGTTCCCTCACTAGAGATCAATTTCTTGATCTGCCCAGAGGAACATTGGACCAAGCTACAAAGCTCCTTGGCCTCAACTCAGATACTCTGAATGAGGAAGAAAAGAAGCTAAGGAGAAGGCTGGTGACTCTGCTGGATACGAAAAAAGGAGACAAGATACCAAGTCAACCCCTTGTGCCTAGAAAGAGGATTATCCAGTGGAGGTTCGAAGACTCTTCTCACAACTTTGTTGTTGAGAGAGAGAGAGTGGAGAGCTAAACAGGCTAAATGCCTCATCTCTGCTACACTTAAGCAGATTTGATATTGCTGAGTTAGCAGAGAAGCCACTCTCCAACCCCTCCAACTCTGAAGTAGGTGCTTATATCAGAAATCATTTGAGCAGTCTTCATCTGGCCGAGCTAACTGCTAGGACCAAGATTAAAGAAGAGTTGAAACTGAGAGAGGAGGAGAAAAGGAAAGGATCAGCAACCAAAGGCAAAGCCTTTCTTCAAATGGTTGAGGGTCCCGAACTTGAATCTATAGTCAGATGGGAGTATGACTATAACTCCCATCAACTAACTCTCTTCAGAGGGGCACAATAAAGGGTACATGTCATTCAGAGTGATAGACTGTATCTCCTATCCACTAGTGACTTGTACAAACTTCTCAGCACCACTTTAGGGAAGAACAAGGAAAGAGACAAACATCTTCTGTCCCTGGTGCTGAAGGTTTTGAGAAGTAGAAATAAGTGAAGTTTTGGTAGCATCAGTCTAGGGGGATTTTGTTGGATCTAGAAAGACTGGTGCAACAAAAACCAAATCACTTAGACTATTTTAGGGTGCAACTAATAAAGGACTTCCGAAGCTAAGTGTGGAATTTCCGAAGGAAATGGAGTTCTTCCGTAAACAAAGTGCAAGATCATCTTCCAAAGGAAAACTCCAACTTCCGAAGACCAAGTATTCACTTCCGAAGATTCAAGACTTAGAAGAAAAGATAAGAAGTCAACTTCTGAAGTATGAAGATATGAAGAAGTCCTCAAGCCTCGGAAGGAGTAGCCTCTTCCAAAGTATAAGTGGCTTTGGAAGAACGAAGTCAACTAACCTTCGGAAGACACTACTATAAACCAGTGGACATAAGTATGGTCTCTCTGACACTCCGCTGCAGACCTCTGAGATACTGCATGGCGTTTTCTCAAAAGCCATGTAGTTGACCATACTTTATTCCACTGTTTACCTTTATCAGTTAGTACAGTTGCCAACTTTAGTTGGTGACAAAAGATAAGTCATGAACATGTCATGACTACCATATCTTAGATAATACTTTATATAAGATACCTTAACTTTAGCATTGTAGTATATGCTTTAGTCGTAGGTTTCCAGCTGATATCAAAGTATATCCAGCTGTAGGATCTAGTATATATAGTTTCTCTTTGTAACTCATGCAACATGCTTGTAAGAGTCTTGTAATACTTTGAGTTGAGAAGTAATATATACAAGTGCCTTGAAAATTATCTCTTTATGTTCTTTGCTACTTAGTATATTATTATCAACTCTTAGAAGAGATTCTACTTCATCTGATCCAAGTGTATGACAAGTGAGTATTGAGAGAAAAACTAAGTGTTTAAGTGACAAAAACCGATCCTGCATAAACATTCACTTAAAACTTGCAGTTGATATTATAATCATACATTTGTCCTTTAATTGTAACTAAAACATAGTACTTTTTCTTAAATTACAATAAAATATTTCATAAACAGGAATGCCATCCATTGCCATCCAAATAGCTCCCAACCTGGTGCCATCCTCAACATCAGCATTTACCTGCCAACTATTATGCATAAAAGTCAGCTTCGCTGAGTGAGTTCTAGTTTTAAATAATATAAGAAAATATAAACTTTATCCTTCATATAATGATCATGCATACATCATAATACATAACATTTGCGTCGTAATAAGCATGTTCATTATCTTTCATTCTTTCATTATCTTTCGCTTCATCATAAACAAGATTGCACAAGGCAAGAGCTCTCTGTTGATCGACAACGAATGTCGATCCCTGTCGGTACACATGAAAACGGTAGCTAACCCCCGATAGTTGATCCACACTACAAGGCACATAGCCCGCTCATGAATATTGATCCATCATCATACAACAGACTCATATAAGTGAAGTCTATCATAGTGCTTGCAAGACTTTTCATCATCAAAGGGGCCCGGGGTAACATTCATTAAGTTCCACTTTTCATTAAAATTATCTTCTATTTTAATATATAATACTTTGCTTATGAGTACACAACATACCAAGTACAATTCATCAGAAGAACATAACCAACCCTCAGCGGGACAGCGGGGGTTCGGGGGCAGCAGCCCCGCGGGGTCCTAGGGGTAGCAGCCCCTAGTGGGGTCCAAGTGGCAACGCCCCTAGCTGGGGCTGTGCTCCCAGGTCAGCGCGAAATTTTTAATTTTTAATCATTTATATATCCCAATTCCTTATAGAAAAATCGATCTTCCTGTTAAAATCTCTTAAAATTTTGGTCATTTAAAACGTATATTTAGTATGCATAATAACCCCAAAACATGGAAAAACTTATAAATAAGGGGATCTAGAACTCACCTGGATGTAGTGAGTAGCTTCTAAACTAAGCTTCTAAGCTAGGATCACACTACACATCCTGCAGATAAGTTAACACTCTAAGGGTTTAATTTCTGCCTAAATTCGTTGCTAATTTCGCTGCCAGATAAGCAAGAAAACCCATCTCAAACAAAGAATCCTTCTTAGCATTAAATTTAATACCTTTTTTAGTTATAAAACTACCGTATATATTAAATTTGTAAAATGGTTAACGAATCATAAACTAGTTGGTGACTTATAAACCAGTGGTAATAAAACTATAAATGGGTTGGTGGTTGAACTCGTATCATAAATAAGTAAACTAAATAACTGAATTCAAAATTTAAATCTTCTTATTCTAATAAATTATTATAAATACTAAACTATAAGATTTTAATTATATTTTATCTTAAAAATATAATTATACTTTTTTATGTTCATTATTTGTTAATTTATAATTTAATTTAATTTTTATTATTTCATTAATGTTTAATGACAAGTAACAAATAAATGAGTTTTTTCTACCTATGTAATACATGAGCTTCTAATCTAGTATTACATTAAGAAGAGTTAGTTCCCTACAAGCCACATCCATCAAGTCAAAGCACACCTCTACCCATAATACTAGTCGATTCTAAACAAAATCGACCAAACCCATGTTAAAAGAAACTAGACTAAAATTAGAACCAGAGAAACTATGCTCATATTTAAGCTAATTATATATAATACTAATTACCAAGTGCTTTGTGCATTATGAGTTGTACTTTAGGTTTAGTAGGTTGTACTTATCTTTGTTTCTTTTATTTTTTTTACTTTTAACCCCAATACTTTTACTTCTTTTCCAACTAAACCCCTATAATTCTTAATGATCAACTTTGGTTGCATATAGTTTTCATCTTTTACAACTTTTTCGTTTCACGTTTCGGTTTTAATTTAACAATTTAACACGCCGCAACGTGCGCGTGTGGTACAAGTTTTTATGCCTATTTTTTCCGTTCAGGGGCTCCGTCACAACGCGTGTTTCTAGATCGAATTAGTTGGTTTTATACGCGTGGTGTTCAACGGTTTTACCTCTACTTTTCATTCGGTTTTATTTTTCTTTTTTATTTATTTTTTAATAAAAGTTTTTTCGATGTTGGTGGTTGCTAATGATGGTGTGAAATTGATGTTACTTCACATGATTTTTTGGCCCCCACTACAACGCGGGGGGCATATTTCTAGTTAAACTCTAATTTCAAACACAATTCCCAGTCACAACACTAGTCCAATCTATATATCATTATAGAATCATGAAGAAAGATTCAAAAGTGAGGAAGTGAAATGAGCAACCAAAACAAGTTATTGTCACATCCCCGTCCCAGGTGCGGGTTGTACATAACGGATTAATATCAGAATAATGCAACGGAAATTCAAAACTTATCATTTTATTAACATCAATTGTTGTCCACAAGTTTCATTACATTATAAACTATTGTATAAGACTAGACAAAATCTAAAGAACTATATTCAAGGCCCGTAGTACTCTATCAGCTTAGCCTCAATACCATCTTCCACAAATCTTGCATCATACGACATCTACAATGTGTGCCCAAAAATTTCATGGGTCAGCATTACGTTGTTGAATTCACGATCAACATCTTTCAAAACCTTTTTCAAAACAGTTCCATTAGCATCAACAGATAAATATAAAACAAGTGATACAATAAACTCAACAGCCATTGCACACATCTCTATGGGGGCAAATACACACAAACATCATATTTTCAAGAGTTTACGTCAACCATCCGTTCTAGACAAGTATTACCCTATATTAATCACACGAATGCTAGCAATCATTCATAAACAAAAGTTTAAGAACTCACTTCTAGTTTTAAAAGTTTTAGAGGATCTTTACACCCTAAAACAATTGTTTAAAACATGGATAATGGGACACACCTTAACAAGTAGCTAAACAACGACACAATCCTGCCAACCGTAAGATGCACCTTCTCTAACCTAAGTACCTAATTTCCAAGTATCATAATATTAGTTATAGAAAGTTCCGACTACATATCCTTAACTCGCTTTATTTCCCGAGTTAAGTTCTATACCTTGGTTAAATGCCAACTGGCACAACCTATGGGTATATTATCTCAACTCTACTAGAACGAAACATGTTCCTTGATGGTTATCTTACTATCACTTACTCGGGTGTTATAACCCTCTATTTTAAGTTGGATGTCTACTCTGGTTGTGTAAGGCCCCGTTCCCGGGAAGCCTCACAGTTGGTTAATCATAGCATAAAATCATTTTAATAACAAAACAATATAGCGGAATAAAATAAACATTCACTTAAGTAATCATACATTTGTCCTTCAATTGTAAATAAAACATAGTACTTTTTCTTAAATTACAATAAAATATTTTATAAACAGGAATGCCATCCATTGCCATCCAAGTAGCCCCCAACCTGGTATCATCCTCAGCATCAACATTTACCTACCAACTATTATGCATAAAAGTCAGCTTCGCTGAGTGAGTTCTAGTTTTAAATAATATAAGAAAATATAAACTTTATCCTTCATATAATGATCATGCATACATCATAATACATAACATTTGCGTCTTAATAAGCATGTTCATTATCTTTCATTCTTTCATTATCTTTCGCTTCATCATAAACAAGATTGCAAAAGGCAAGAGCTCCCTGTTGATCCACAACGAATGTCGATCCCTGTCGGTACACATGAAAAGGTAGCTAACCCCCGACAGTTGATCCACACTGCAAGGCACATAGCCCGCTCATGAATACGGATCCATCATCATACATCAGTCTCACATAAGTGAAGTGTATCATAGTGCTTGCAATACTTTTCATCATCAAACGAGCCCGAGGTAACATTCATTAAGTTCCACTTTTCATTAATATTATCTTCCATTTTAATATATAATACTTAGCTTATGAGTACACAACATACCAAGTACAATTTATCATAAGAACATAACCGACTCTCCGCGGGACAGCAGGGGTTCGAGGGCGGCATCCCCTGACAACCGGGTCCTCGGGGCATCAGCGCCTAGTGGGGTCCAAGGGGGCAACTCCCATGGCTGGGGCTGTGCTTCCAGGTCAGCGCGAAATGTTTTCATTTTTAATCATTTATATATCCCAATTTCTTATAGAAAAATCGATCTTCCTGTTAAAACCTCTTAAAATTTTGGTCATTTAAAACGTATATTTAGTATGCATAATAACTCCAAAACATGGAAAAACTTATAAATAAGGGGATCAAGAACTCACCTGGATGCAGTGAGTAGCTTCTAAACTAAGCTTTTAAGCTATGATCACACTACACAGCCTGCAGATAAGTTAACACTCTAAGGGGTTAATTTCTGCCTAAATTCGCTGCTAATTTCGCTGCCAGATAAGCAGTTTCGCTGACAGTTTTGCTGCCAGTTTCACATGGCAGTTTCACTACCAGCTTTGCATGGCAGTTTCGCCTAACTTTTGTTGGAATTCCATGGCTGCGAAATTACCTGCGAAACTATAGTTTCGCAGAAGACTCATAGTTTCGCAACTTGAATAAGCAATTTCGCTAGATGCACAGAAAGTTTCGCAGATCGAGCTGAAATGACGAACCAACCCATTTTAACCCAAAATCACAACTTTTTACATCCAAACCCTTATTTTATCATCCATGAGGCTATACCTAAGCTTTTTACATGTTTTCATACGTAAAAATGTGAACTTTATGCGATTCTTTGTAACTTTTCAAAACCCAAAACCCTAGAATACGGGTTTGATCTACAGAAGGGTTTAGAGGATGATTCTTACCTGGATTTCTTGCTCCTTTCTTGTGCTTTGATGCTCAATCTTCAGATCTTCAATCCCTTAACCTTTAAAGATCTAAATCTTGAGTTTCTCTTCACTTTCTCTATCTACTTTCTCTCTCTACTTTCTCTCTCTAGAAATTGGTGGTTAGGGTTACAAATGAGGAAGATGATGGCTGATTAGGTGGTTAAAGAGCTAATTATGGGCCTTTAATCCCTTAGGCTATTACCCAATAAGCCTAATTTAGCCCATAACCCATTTCCTTTCTTTATTTTTATAAAATACCCACTAATTAAGCCCATTAGCATTGATGACTCGTTTTGACATCTCGAGGTGTTACAGGTTGTTATGTAAGTTTATCAAGTTGATGTGGGAGTTTATTGCACAGTTATTCCCAAGGCACAAATTTCATGTGCTACAGGCATCTTATCCGCCTACCCCTCGGAGATTTGCCTTACTATCGCTGATCTTCTACTAGGAAAAACCTCATTATGCGAATTTAACTTAAGAAAGATGGTCAAATGCACCATAAATACCTAGTATTCACCCCACTCAAAGAGAAAATATAGAGAGATGTGAGTAAGGACCTTTATTTTTAGAGTTTCTATTTATAATTATTTCTAACCAACGATGTGCTTTGCATCATGAAGGCGATGTTGGTCGCATCCCCTCTTGAACTTCCTCTATAAGCCACCTCTCTAATGCACCCCACATACGAAGCTAATGCAAGCTACATCAACCCAATGAGTCAGCTCCCACGTGTCGCACTTCGGTTGATTCCTTAGTCATGTTAATGCGCCCTGCGTCCTTTCTCCGACGAGGGCCCCATTAATCCCAGCCAGGGGCTTTTCCCCTTGGATGCCACCGGGGGTTGCCGCCTCTTCGACCCCGCTATCAAAGGCCACCTCCTCTAAGACCCTGCTGTCTTATAGATGTTCGGGTCGTAGGTTCGATTTAACTTAGGGTTCTACAGTTATAGAACTTAAACCTTTTAGGAGAACTTGAATATTGTTTAGAACAAACGCACTACAGTAAAGGGTCACATTAGTGTTTTTCAAAGAAGATGAAAGATGGGTAAAATAGTGAAGCCAAACCCCTAATCGCTTAGAAACTTATAGAATCCATTAACTTCTGGGGGGTGGGGGCCTAAAACAAAGGTTCAAGTACATCAAGTTCACTAACATGTTGAAATCTAAGTGTATTCTAAAAATGAGGGTTAAATATAAAAATGTAACTACTCTATGCATGATTTAACTACTAAGATTTTATTGAGAATATTGTATAATGATTGATTTTAATTTTGTAAGAGATTATTGAAAAAAAATAGTGAAAAAGTGATTTTCTCTAACTTTGGACCAAAAAATAATATAAAATTATAATTATCATAATTATTTATTTATCACATCTACAATGTGAGATCTTCAAAACCAATAAACCATGACCACAAACAGAGCTAAGATGGATAAGATATGAAGTTAGATATTTGGAATAACTAAAGCTATGAAAAATTAAAAGAAGATGGATTCATCTTATACCATATAATTGGTTATATAAAAAAAACCTAAAGTGGTATCAAGAGGAGCACTCCTTGTATAATGATTTCTTAATGGAGACACAAGTAAGACCCCAACTTGCATTGCACACACGTGCGAGCGTGACGTTGTCGATGAGTGTAATGTGACGCTTTAGTAGCACATTTTGTACTCTTCACACTCTCATCACGTTAGACGCTTGAGTGTCGTCTTTTTATTTTAGAACATTGGCTTGGCATCAACAACGATAAGTTGCTACCAACGTGAGGCTGCATACGAGTTGCTTCTAAGCTAGTTCGCTATAGTTCAATTACTAATCGGCAAGTTACGAGCCACAGTTTCTATCGACTAGTTGATCCGGTTGTCGAGACTTGATCAAAAACAAGTTAATATATCGATATTAGCTACCTTTATTGTGTAAGGGTAAGTAAGGTCGTCTCCACAGGGAATTTGTGGAAAGTGTTTAACAATTGCAACTCGATTAATGTAAAGACTGAAACTTTGAATTAAAGATTAAAACTTTGAATGAAGTAATGAGCACACGTGCATAAAGCAAGAAACTTTAAAACAAATGTACTTAAATAACGATCACTTCTGGATCCTCAGTTATGCATGGTCAACAATTTATAGCTCAACTAGGGTTTGCCAAAACTTAATTCTAAAGACTTCAACTTTTTGATTAAAATCCAAGAGTTTGTTAGTGACCGGCGTATGGTACGCCGACCCTGGGCGTATCATACGCCCAACCTTGCATCTCGACGCCCAACTTTCTGTATCATACGCCAGGGTGGTCTTCACTATGCCTTTTTGGTAATTTTTATTATTTACAACTTCAGTCCTTATACTTTCACATTTAGCTCCTTTTTCTCCCAAATAAGCTTCTTTACCTCAAATCATCTACAAATCAAAAACCAATAAAGTGAACTAGTTCTAACATAATCATGATGTAAAATCATGCATTTAGGTTAATTGAACATTAAATTATTGCCATGCAATCACATCCCCACACTTAACCTTTTGTTTGTCCTCAAATAAACTCACTTACACAATTCAACTGAATTAAACAAACATGCTAAATCATCATAACTTTGTATAGGTTAAGATCCCAAGGCATGCTCAGTTTTAAAATTTCATCATTTAGAAGTCACACCCCAACATGTACAATTACTAATGTTTTAAACGTAGAAT
>CM046046.1:70087272-70099772 GCA_025215565.1 Flaveria ramosissima | reverse complement strand
CCTAAATAAGGTCCATGCGCCTGAAAAATGCCTTAGACAAAATTAAGTATAAGCCCATGCGCCTGAACAGTAGCCCATGCGCCTGAAATTGCCTTAGAAAAGTGTAAGTGTAACCCATGCGTCTGAACAGTAGCCCATGCGTCTAAGATTGCCTTAGAAATGTCTAAGTATAGCCCATGCGCCCAATGTGGCCCATGCGCCTAAAGTGTCTCATGCGTCAAGTGGCCCATGCGCCCAAGTGGCCCATGCGCCTAAGTATTTCCATGCGCCTGAATTGTCATGCGCCTAAGAGTTAAAAAGGTTAAGTGTTGACTGATGCGTCTATATAGTGATGAAACGCCCAAACAGGGCCCATGCGCCCAAATAGTGTCAAGCGCCTAAACCCTTAGAAATTATTACAGAATGTTTTGGGAGTCTGTGTCCTTAGGGTTTTGACCGAGGGTTGACTAGGGCATATTAATGATGGGTTTCATGCATGATTATGAATGATTATGATTGCCTTATGATTGTTCCTTATTATTATTATTGCTATTATTATTATTACCTATAGAATGTGACTTTACGTGGTATGTATATTATCGTAACGTAAAGTATATTGTAATAATAAAGAGAAATAGCAATAAAGAAAAGAAGAGGAACATTAATAAAATGTTAACAAGTCTTGCAAGCTTATAGGAGGTACACGACCGTGTTGTCGTTAGCTCAACTGTGCTGCGGGTTAGCTACCCTATTATGCACACAAGGCCAGTCTTGGAGATTGGCAGGACCCTTGTAGCGTACCTTGGGTGATTGGGTTGGCCTTGTATACAGTACACAGCACCCTTTCGAGGGATACAGTTGACCCTTTCGAGGGATATAGTTGACCCTTTCGAGGGATATAGATGGCCCATCACCCGTTTTCCATCGCGCATATAGTTGGAGTATTGCTCATTGGTCCATACAGACAGTGAAAGATAAAGATAAAAGAAAACAGAGTAAACAAGGCATACAGCAAAGAGAACGAACAGTATTTGTTCATATAGTTAATGCGTGCTTGCATATACAGTAAAGAGTTGTATTTTAAAAGAAAAGAGTATTTTCATATACAACATACAGAAAGTATTTTATTACTTATAAAACTAGAACTCACTCAGCAACGCTGACTTTTATACATTTTCAGTTGGCAGGTAAATATTGCTGAGGATGGCACGAGGGTGAAGCTACTCGGCAGGAAAAGACTGACATCCATTCATACCTATTATTGCTGTTCTTTTGTAATGCAATTAAACAGTTCTTTTTATATTCGATCAAACAATAGTGTATTGCTTAACAACAGTGTTTAATGAAATGCAATGAATGGTTTTTGTTAAAATGATTCCGCTGCTTAAGTTTGTAATTTTATAATGTTTAATGTATTTAATGCTGTGAATGACCAACTGTGAGGTCTAAGTTGGTATCAGAGCCAAAGTTTAAGAGAATTGGGTTAAACAAAATTTAAAAAAAACCCTAAACTTAAACTGAAAATGGGACAAATGGAGAGATGTCAGCCCGCGTAGCTACGTGCCATCAAGTATGTCTTTTCTTAATGTTAACCGGTACTATGTGCGCATGCTATTTGATTTATGTGCTCTTAGTAGATTTAGATCTAGATTAAGTCAGGATAGGAAATGCTTGGGGTATGAAGAGTAAAGTATGTGGCTAATCACAACTGGCCACTGTAATTAGGGACTTACTATACTTAACATAAACTGAGCTCTTACCTTGAATGACCGCGTTAGTGTTTGAATCTTATAGTGTGCTTTAGAGGATGGCTGGCGGTAGATCTTCAAAGGCCTCTCGTGGTGGAGGTCACGGTGCTGCTCCACGACCTAAGAGAGGGAGACCCAGAGTCGAGAAAGTGGTTCATGAGGGACCAGAGACCCCTCATACGGAGGGTGGCGACGAGAGCGCCAATCTGAGAGCCTCAGTAAAGGAGGCTGTGGTGGAAGAGGTTCATCAGGTCATGCAGAAGATTCTACCGTCTGTTGTGACCGAAGTGATCAAGGCATTAAAGGAAGGGGAAAGAAACCGGTCCTCGGGAGGACGGGAACAACTAGAGCCGGAAACGGTTCTCTCTAATGACGAGGAGGAGGAAGAAGAAGAGCCTGCGCCGGAGGCGACCCGAGGCTGTAACTATGGGGCATTTATGAGATGCAAGCCCCCTACCTTCGACGGAAACGGCATTGCGGCAGCTGCTCACCGGTGGGTGAGGGAAATGGAGGCCGTCCTCGATATCAGTGAGTGTCGTGAAGATCAGAAGGTGAAATTCGCTACCCACTCTTTTGTGGACTCGGCTTTGTGTTGGTGGGACAACATTGTCCAAGCCGAGGGTAGCAGGGCCATTGGGAGAATGAGATGGCCTGAACTGAAGAAGCTAGTGATCGAGGAATTCTGTCCCCACAGGGAGGTGGATAAGGTAGAAAGAGAGTTCCTGCAGCTGGAGGCGGGAACGATGACACACCAGCAGTACACCACGAAATTTAATGAAATGGCGCGACTGGTGCCCGATCAAGTGACACCACTGTCACGAAAGATTAAGAGATACATCCAGGGGCTGCCGGCGGATATCCGTAGGCATATGATTGCCGCCCGGCCGAGCACTTTTAGATCGGCGGTTGATTTGGCTAGTAGATTATATGATGAGTGCGAGGTGGTGGAGGCTGAGGTGAACAAGAAGGGTGGAGGTGACCGGAACTGGAATGGGAAACCGTTTGGACGTGGTGGAGCCGCTCCAAACAATAAGGTGGTGAAGGTGGGTGACCGACGTGTGGTCACAACTGGTGCAGGACGGAAGAAGTATGGCAAATGTGGAAGGGAGCATACTGGTGAGTGCAGGATGGGGATGAACGTATGCTTCAGGTGTGGCCAGCCTGGCCACATCGCTAGAGACTGCAAGAAGCCGAGGGCGGAGAGCTTGGGAGCGGGGAATAAGAAGCCGGAGAAGGAGGGCAGAGGGCAAGTACTAGAGCTTACACTATGACCCGGGAGGAAGCCAGAGCTGATCCCGATGTTATGTCAGGTATGTTTCTAGTAAACCAAATTTATGCCTCTGTATTGTTTGATTCCGGTGCTAGCAGGAGTTTTGTTTCCACTACTTTCTGTGCTAAGTTGCCTGTTAGTAGTAGAAAGATTAGTGAACCATTCGATGTAGAAACTGCCATTGGTATGTCCACTAGAATTACTGATGTGATAGAGGACTGTGCCATAGAATTAGAAGGTCATAGGTTCGCTGCTAAGTTGCACGTGATACCCCTAGGTGGATTTGATGTAGTACTAGGGATGGACTGTCTAGCAACCTATGAAGCAAACATCGTATGTCGGAAGAAGATGATTCGATATGGGAGTTTAGTTACGATTCATGGAGATCGTGTTACTACGATCCCGAAGATGATTTCGATGGCGGTGGCGGGGAAGTGCATAAGACGTGGATGTAGCGCCTACTTGGCCTACGTAAAAGATGTGGATGCGTCGGTACCGCAATTGTCCAAAGTGCCAGTGGTGTGCGACTTTCCGGACGTATTTCCGGAAGACTTACGTGGTGTGCCAACGGACCACGAGATTGAGTTCCAAATTAATTTGATACCCGTTGCTAAAGCACCGTATCGGTTAGCTCCGACAGAAATGAAAGAGCTGATGGAGCAGTTGCAAGAGCTGCTCGATAAGGGGTTCATTAGACCGAGTATCTCTCCCTGGGGTGCCTCGGTCCTGTTTGTGAAGAAGAAAGACGGTAGTATGAGGATGTGCATTGACTATCGAGAGCTGAACAAGTTGACGGTGAAGAACCGATACCCCTTACCAAGAATTGATGATCTGTTTGACCAGCTCCAAGGTGCCAGTTGGTTCTCGAGAATAGATCTACGATCTGGTTACCATCAATTGAAGGTTGAGGAACAAGACATTTCTAAGACAGCTTTCCGTACGCGTTATGGACACTACGAGTTCCTCGTTATGTCTTTTGGTCTAACTAACGCGCCAGCTGCCTTTATGGATTTGATGAATCAAGTGTGTCAGCCAATGTTGGATAGATCAGTAATTGTGTTTATTGACGATATTCTGATCTACTCAAAGAGCGAAGAAGAGCATGCCGGTCACATTCGGGAGGTGTTGGAAACCTTAAGAAGGGAGAAGTTGTATGCTAAATTCTCCAAGTGCGCGTTCTGGTTGCGCGAAGTTCAATTCTTAGGTCACGTGGTAAATCCCGAGGGGATTATGGTAGACCCCGCAAAGGTGGAGGCGGTGATGCAATGGAAGTCTCCAAAGACGCCCTCCAAGATTCGCAGCTTCTTGGGGTTGGAGGGATATTATCGTAGGTTCATTCAGGACTTCTCCAAGATAGCCTCCCCGTTGACTAAGTTGACCCGTAAGGATGTGAAGTTTGTGTGGGGTCAAGAACAAGAAAGGGCTTTTGAGGAGTTGAAGACAAGACTGACCCAAGCCCCTGTCTTGTCATTACCCGAAGGAAGCGAGGATTTGGTGGTTTATTCAGATGCTTCCTACTCAGGGTTGGGTTGCGTGTTGATGCAGCGAGGTAAGGTGATAGCCTATGCATCCCGACAACTGAAGGTGCATGAGGTTAATTATCCTACTCATGACCTGGAGTTAGCAGCAGTGGTCTTCGCACTAAAGATTTGGAGGCACTATCTGTACGGGACGAAGTGCACCATTTTCACTGACCACAAGAGCTTGAAGTACTTCTTCGAGCAGAAGGATCTGAACATGAGGCAGAGACGATGGTTGGAGCTTATAAAGGATTATGATTGCGAAATCCATTACCATCCGGGCAAAGCCAACGTGGTGGCTGATGCCCTTAGCCGAAAAGAGAGGCCCGAGCCGATTCGGGTGAAAGCTTATCAACTAATCATGACCTCCGATGTGATGAAGCAAGTCAAAGAGTTTCAAGATGAGGCACTGAAAGAAGATCATCTTAACTCTGAAAGGATGAGAGGTCTAGTTGGGGAATTGGGTGAAAATACACTTGGTGTTAAAACCCGATTTGGACGAGTGTGGATTCCTCGTTTTGGGGATCTACGGGCGAAGATTATGGATGAAGCTCACAAGACTCGATACTCCATTCATCCTGGTGCCACGAAGATATATCAGGATATGAAGAAAGATTATTGGTGGCCGGGTATGAAGCGTGATGTGGTGAAGTATGTGAGTAAGTGCCTTACTTGTTTACAAGTGAAGGCCGAGCACCAAAAGCCGTATGGGAAGATTCAACCTTTAGATATACCGGAATGGAAGTGGAGCACATCACCATGGATTTCATTACGAAGCTGCCGCGTACGCCGAAAGGGTACGATGCCATATGGGTGATTGTAGACCGTTTGACGAAGAGTGCTCACTTCCTACCGATCCGCGAGACATATTCATCCGAAAGGTTGGCTGACATGTTCATCAAGGAGACTGTAACCCGTCACGGTGTGCCGGTGTCCATTGTGTCTGATCGTGACACCCGGTTTACCTCTAAATTCTGGAAGAAATTCCACGATGCAATGGGGACGAGGTTACATATCAGCACGGCTTATCATCCCCAAACTGATGCTCAGTCAGAAAGGACCATTCAGACATTGGAAGACATGCTTCGGGCATGTGTGATTGATTTTGGGGGAAGTTGGGATGACCACCTACCATTAGCCGAATTCTCGTACAACAACAGCTATCATGCCAGTATTGGCATGCCACCATACGAGATGCTATACGGTAGAAGATGTAGGACGCCCGTATGTTGGGGAGACATTGGGCAGAAAGAATTGGGAGGTGTCGAGGTCATTGAGGCTACGACCGAGAAGCTTGAGAAGATTAAAGCCTTCATGAAGGCAGCCAAAGATAGACAGAAGTCGTATGCCGATAAACGACGCAGACCGATCGAGTTCAAGGTGGGTGACCGGGTTATGTTGAAGGTCTCACCTTGGAAGGGTATCATACAATTCAGGAAACGAGGTAAGCTAAGCCCGAGATGCATAGGACCTTTCCGAATCATTGCCCAAGTAGGAGAGGTAGCCTATAGGTTGGAATTACCAGATGAGTTAAGTGGAATTCACCCGACATTCCATGTATCTCATCTGAGAAAGTGCTTAGCTGATGAAGACATGATTGTTCCACTGGAAGATATCGAGGTAGACGAACGGCTCAATTATGTGGAGCAACCAGTGGCAATCATCGATAGAAAAGAGAAGAGGCTGAGGAATAAAGTGGTTCCTATTGTGCGTGTACACTGGAAGCACAGGAAGGGATCCGAATCTACATGGGAGACTGAGGAGGAGATGAGGCAGCATTATCCTCGTCTGTTTGAGGAATAACAGGTTTCGGGGACGAAACCTATATAAGGGGGGTGGACTTGTAACACCCGGTTATTTTAAAAAGACAAGAAATGAAGAATAAAAGAAAGAAAAACAATAAAGTCGAAATGGAGGGACTAAAAGTGTCCAAAAGGACAAATCTTTAAAAGGTTGGTGAATAAAGCAACATGGCCGCCCATGTTGCTACTCACACCTTTTACATTCGGATTATAGAGAGAGAGCATAAACTCTCGGTTGAAGAAGAAGAAGAAGAAAAATAAGAAGAGGATCGAATTCAAGGTAAGAATTCGTGGTTTTTAAGTGTTTATGACGGGTTTTATCCCGGTTACATGTTTATGTGCTTATGTGTTTGTGTATGTGCTCGGGTGTGTGTGTTTGGTGGTTTTTAGGTGTTTGAACTCATTTGCAAAAGGGTTAGAAAGGAAGAAACACCCAAGTTGCATCAGGTGAGTTTCTAGACCCTGGTTTCTACTTGTTTTAAACATCTTTGGGGCTGAAAATGTATTTAAAACATTTTTACAAGTTTATGTATGTTTACCCGTATGTATTATGCATGTTGAATGTTGGTTCTTAGACGCTTATAGGTTGTTCATGTTTAGAATGGCCATGTTAAGCTTAGAACAGATAGGTTGGATGTTTGGATTCGAAATCATGCTAGAAACAAGTTGAACAGAAGGTTCATAAATAAGGTCCATGCGCCTGAAAAATGCCTTAGACAAAATTAAGTATAAGCCCATGCACCTGAAATTGCCTTAGAAAAGTGTAAGTGTAACCCATGCGTCTGAACAGTAGCCCATGCGTCTGAGATTGCCTTTGAAATGTCTAAGTATAGCCCATGCGCCCAATGTGGCCCATGCGCCTAAATTGTCTCATGCGTCCAGTGGCCCATGCGCCCAAGTGGCCCATGCGCCTAAGTATTTCCATGCGCCTGAATTGTCATGCGCCTAAGAGTTAAAAAGGTTAAGTGTTGACTGATGTGTCTATATAGTGATGAAACGCCCAAACAGGGCCCATGCGCTCAAATAGTGTAAAGCGCCTAAACCCTTAGAAATTATTATAGAATGTTTTGGGAGTCTGTGTCCTTAGGGTTTTGACCGAGGGTTGACTAGGGCATATTAATGATGGATTTCATGCATGATTATGAATGATTATGATTGCCTTATGATTGTTCCTTATTATTATTATTGCTATTATTATTATTACCTATAGAATGTGACTTTACGTGGTATGTATATTATCGTAACGTAAAGTATATTGTAATAATAAAGAGAAAGAGCAATAAGAAAAGAAGAGGAACATTAATAAAATGTTAACAAGTCTTGCAAGCTTATAGGAGGTACACGACCGTGTTGTCGTTAGCTCAACTGTGCTGCAGGTTAGCTACCGTATTATGCACACAGGGCCAGTCTTGGAGATTGGCAGGACCCTTGTAGCGTACCCTGGGTGATTGGGTCGGCCTTGTATACAGTACACAGCACCCTTTCGATGGATACAATTGACCCTTTCGAGGATATAGTTGACCCTTTCGAGGGATATAGATGGCACATCACCCGTTTTCCATCGCGCATATAGTTGGGGTATTGCTCATTGGTCCATACAGACAGTGAAAGATAAAGATAAAAGAAAACAGAGTAAACAAGGCATACAGTAAAGAGAACGAACAGTATTTGTTCATATAGTTAATGCGTGCTCGCATATACAGTAAAAAGTTGTATTTTAAAAGAAAAGAGTATTTTCATATACAACATACAGAAAGTATTTTATTACTTATAAAACTAGAACTCACTCAGCAACGCTGACTTTTATACATTTTCAGTTGGCAGGTAAATATTGTTGAGAATGGCACGAGGGTGAAGCTACTCGGCAGGGAAGACTGACATCCATTCATACCTATTATTGCTGTTGTTTTGTAATGCAATTAAACAGTTCTTTTTGTATTCGATCAAACAATAGTGTATTGCTTAACAACAGTGTTTAATGAAATGCAATGGATGGTTTTTGTTAAAATGATTCCGCTGCTTAAGTTTGTAAATTTATAATGTTTAATGTATTTAATGCTGTGAATGACCAACTGTGAGGTCTCCGGGAACGGGGCCTTACAAAAATGTACATGTCATTTGCATTGCATTTTAGACTATAGCTGGGTTTGCATTAGTTACATACACGTAGATTATTAAGTTATGCTTGTGTACTTTTTACTTGCTTGGGCTTATTCCTCTGGGGGTTTACTACAAGGATGACATCTTCTTTACGAGCTGCACGTAAGAGACCTGCACGTTCTGAGTCTCCTACTCCTCATGTACGTGATAGAGGACCTGACTGGCCATGATTTCCTTACCCTTTTGAGGAGATGGACTGGGATCAACCTTTTGCGATACCCGAGCGCAATGCTCCACACGACTGGAGTTACTATCCTACGTACATAAGGTCTACAGTGAGCGTGTTCCAGACCTAGATACTGCTAGACCTATGACTAGGTCGGCGAATGCTTCTACGACACCTACTCTTCCTTCTCTATGTATTCCTCTCGAGCAGACGGTTGCAGCTTTGGTTGCTACTCTAGACACTGAGCGATGGTGCATTAGAGGACTCACTGATAAGAACTCCACTTTACAATATCAGATGCGCCAACTACCCTTGCAGGTAGAGACACTTTAGGAGCGACTCTTGATGGCTATTGGTGGGCATCATGGCTGTCAACGTGATGGCACTTACTGAGCGCATGGTCGAGCAAGAGCGTCACAGTGCAGGGACCGATGAGAGGTTGACTAGACTGGAGGCGTAGTTTGCTGCGCTTAAGATTGCAGACGATCCTGCACTCAAGGAAGACACTGATGATTACGGGATCCTTCGATTCATATTAATTCTCTAGTTTATCCATTTCTTTAGTCCTCAGACTTCCGTTTTTCTTCACACCTAGATGGGAAGGGTTGTTCCCATCCGACTGATGTTTTTGGATTCTAGTATTTGGTTTGATTTATTGTAGACGTATTTACAATTTATTTAATCAGAAATTATTATTTGAACCTATTAGTTGTGTGTGTGATAAATTCTTTTAATTACTTGTACTTAAATGAAGTGGATATGTTGCATATTACTTACTTTTGTATGTTGTGATTGTTAAGAATGTCTGGACGTGGGCGCAGACGTGGACTGGGTCGTGGTAACATCAACATAACACCAACTGAGTTGGCAGTTTTAATCAATCAACATGTGGTTGATGCACTGGCAAACCACAACCCCACCGGCAATCTGGATGGTGCTGCATTATCATGTTGGAATACTCAAGTAAAGATGTTGGGTGTTGAGACTGCAAACCAGACAACTTGGGACGATTTCAAGACCTTGATGAAGGAGGAATACTACCCCGGGAAGAGTTGCAGAAGTTAGAGGCCGAATTCTGGAACCTCAAGATGACGGGTTTCGAGACCAAAGCGTACACCACTCGATCTCATGAGCTGGCCCCGCTGTGCCCTAACATGATCAACCCTTCTTCCTTGAGGATTGAGAGATACTTGCATGGATTGTCTCTTGAAATCCAAAGTATGGTCACTGCTTCTAGACCAGATACTATTCAGGAGGCGATCAGACTGGCCCACAGGCTAACTGACCAGGCTGTTATGCAGGGTAAGCTGCCTTCACGCGGTGCTGTATCCAGCTCTACTGACAACAAGAGAAAATGGGAACCTCCTACCAATGGAAAACAATCTTCATGCTCACTCCTCAGCAACAGAAAGCCAGAAATTCAATCGATCACAACCTTCTCAAGACTCAAGTAGTTCTGGTGGCTACCATGGAAACCTTCCAAAGTGCAACAAGTGTAAGTTTCATCACAACGGGCAATGCACGAGAAACACTTGTGAGAGGTGCAGAAGGTTTGGGCATGCTGCCAAGAATCGTAGGGTAAACCTCCTAGTAAAAGCACCTCAATAGCATCCACAACAAAACTATAATCAGATTGGGTGTTATGAATGTAGGCAACCTGGTCACTTTAAAAGGGAATGCCCGAAGCTTAAAAGAAATGATAACCATGGTGATGATGTTAAACCAAAGGACAACAACAATGGCGGAAGCGGCGGTGGCAAAGGCAGAGCTTTCATCATGGGCTCAGGTGAGGCTCGAAATGATCCTAGTGTAGTGTCTGGTAGATTCATTATAAATGGTTTTTATGCCTCTATTTTATTTGACTCTGATGCTGATAATAGTTATGTGTCCAATAAGTTTAGTAAAGTACTAGGGGTAGTGCCTACTGACTTGAATATTGAGTATGCCATAGAAATAGCTGATGGTAGGACGATAACAGCTACTCAAGTATTTAACAAATGCAAGCTAGTCTTATTTGGACACACCTTCAACATAGACCTTATTCCCGTCCCACTCGGTAGTTTTGATGTAGTCGTTGGAATGGATTGGCTATCCAGAAACAATGCTGAGATCATCTACAGGGAGAAACTGATCAAGTCACCTATCTCGGGCGATGAGATTCTTACGGTTGTTAGTGATAAGATTGGTGTTGTGGTCGGCATCATCTCATACTTGAAAGCCCAGAAATGTCTTAGAAAAGGGCATTTTGCTTTACTGGCACTAGTTACAGAAAACAAAGTGGATGAAAAGCCGAAGATATTCCAGTTGTCAGGGATTTTCCAGAAGTATTTCCCGAAGACTTACCTGGTCTTCCTCCACACAGGTAGGTGAGTTAGCACCTGGAGCAGCTCCAATCGCTCGGGCACCGTATCGTTTGGCACTGAACGAACTACAATATTTGTCTAAGCAATTGCAAGAATTGCTAGACAAGGGATTTATACGTCCCAACTTTTCACCTTGGGGAGCTCCGGTGCTTTTTGAAAAAAAAAAGGAACCTTCAGAATTTGTATTGACTACCGGGAGTTAAATAAGGTGACGATCAAGAATAGATACCCACTCCCGCGCATTGATGACCTGTTTGACTAGTTGTAAGGATCAAACTACTATTCCAAGATTGATCTGAGATCAGGTTATCATCAGTTAAAGGTTCGGGAGGAATACATCTCGAAGACGGCATTCCGGACTCGATATGGGCACTATGAGTTGCAGTAATGCCTTTTGGATTGACTAATGCCCCAACAGTTTTCATGGACCTCATGAACCGGGTTTGCAAGCCTTATTAGGATAAGTTTGTCATTGTTTTCATTGATGACATACTAATCTACTCTCGAAATAAGGAAGATCATGAGAAACACTTGAGAATCATTCTGGATTTATTAAAGAATGAACAACTGAATGCAAAGTTCTCAAAATGCGACTTTTGGATGCAGGAAGTGCAATTTCCTGGGCATGTGGTGAACGAAAAGGGTATACATGCAGATCCTTTAAAGATTGAAGCAATCAAGGATTGGCCGGCATCGAAAAAGCCTACTTAGGTGCGATAATTCCTTGGTTTGGCAGGCTATTACATATAATTTATCGAAGGATTCTCAAAGTTGGCACAACCTTTGACTGTCCTAACCCACAAGGGGAGCATCTACAAATGGGGCAGCAAAGAGGAATCAACATTCCAGGCACTTAAAGACAAACTTTGCAGTGCACCGATCCTAGCTTTACCAGAAGGAACTGACGACTTTGTTGTTTATTGTGATGCATCCATCTAGGGTTTTGGATGTGTACTAATGCAACACAATAATGTCATAGCTTATGTGTCTAGACAACTCAAGGTGCATGAGAAGAACTACACAACGCATGATGTGGAACTAGGAGATGTAGTGTTTGCCTTTGAAGATCTAGAGGCACAACTTATATGGAACCAAGTGCACAATTTGTACAGATCACAAGAGCCTCCAGTAGATATATGATAAAAAAGAGTTGAATATGCGGCAACGATGATGGCTAGAATTGCTGAACGGCTACGACTGTGCCATCAAGTACCACCTGGGTAAGGCTAATGTGGTAGCCGACGCCCTCAGCCAAAAGGAAACACCCAAACCTCATCGGGTACGCAAATTATAAATAACTATCCACTCCGATCTGCCAGTGCAAATCAAGACTGCCTAATTAAAAGGTGAAAATCTGAAGGCATAATCCATGCGAGGCATGGAGAAACAATTAGAGACCAAGACTGATGGAATCCTTTATTTCATGCAACGTATTTGGGTACCACAATATGGGAATTTATGAGAGCTGGTAATGGATGAAGCTCATAAGTCA